>JBBUKS010032293.1:0-11023 GCA_038050645.1 Hedychium gardnerianum | reverse complement strand
TTAAACTTAAGATTTAATTAACTCATCTTTAGGATTTAATAAACTCAACTTAGGGTTTCATAATTAAATCTTAGCTTCATTGATTTAATCAACTCCCATCATTACCAGACATACACTAAATTATCCGTATGAATCCGGTTTAATCCCCGAAAAAATTTCTAAAACTCTAAGAAATTTTCCAATAATTTATTTCTTATTTTTAAGGCTTAAATTTAATTTGCCATATTTTACACTAGATTCCAAATGTAGATAAAGTGTATCGACATGAATCAGAAAGGGGTTATTTTTGCTAAAATCAACCACTCGTGGCTAACTTCTATATAAGACTTAATGATTTTCTATATAAAGTAAGTCAAACAAAGTTGGATATTTAAGGACAATTTTTTAGATAAATGTATATTTTTAAAGTATATTTTGGAAAACTCAATTTTTGATTTAGAACAACCCCTAAGACACATAGGTAGTTCTCCTTGTGGTTAACAAGGATTCCTAAGGATGTGTCAGGTTTAGGGGGAGTTCTGATCATTTTCAAAATTCTTTCAAACATTAGATTTGCAAAACTTTGAAAACTTCTTAAAGTAGTTTTGTTTTGAAATATTTTGAAAAGAAAAAGGTTGAAAAATATTTTGAAAAATCTTTGGAAACTTGTGAAAACTCTTTACAATATTAGTTATCCAAACTTTTCTAAGTGTTTAAAAAAAAAACCTTCGAGGTGCCTCGGATAGTCCAAGGCACCCTCAGCCAAAAGTACAAAGGTGCCCTTGGTACAACCGAGCCGCACCCACTGTCGGCTAGAAAAATCCTGCCAAATTCACCTCCGAGGCGCCCTGGATCATTTGAGGCACCCCTAGTCTGACTGTTCGAGGCACCCTTAGCTAATGGAGATGCCCTGAACACTTCTACTTATACGATTGGAGCAGAATAGCTATAGGCGCCTTCATAGGTTTCCAACTCGCCCACTTCCCTTACAAATGCTATTTTCGCGCCTCCTCGAATCCCGTTTCATGATTTCAGAGCCCAAATCCTCATTTAGGATAATATGCCTCCTAGGTAACCCCTAAACCTTGATTGTTTTTCTTAAAAGCAATTTATTCATAATATATATATATTTGTTTAGGAAAAAGCATTCACTTAACCCTACTACTGATGACACACCTTACAGTGATAGTAGATTCCCCACTGAGCTACTTAGGATTAGATTTTCTACCTATACATACATTGCTCTTAAGACTAGGTACTTAAGTAGGTCTTTTTTTACTAGATATTATATGGGCATTGTTGAGATCATTGATTACTATGGTGTCGATCGACTAGTTTATTGTAGTCACTCGGTCAACGTAACACTATGTAATGAATTCTATAATAACCTAGTCAAGATCGACGACGTGGCCTACTCTTCCAGAGTCTCTAGGAGAGATATCACTTTTTCCCCATCAGTCCTAAGTATACACTTAGGACTTAAACAATCGACTTGCCCATTTTTGTATAGCCCTCCTAGGGATTTGCCATTTGATGAGCCGTACTCCCACATCACCCTCCCCTTCATGCATACTTCTTTGGGGGGAGAGAGGGTTCCTACAATGACTGACTTCAGGTCTATCTCATTGAGGGTACAAGACTATGTCCTGTATAGAGTTCTTGTTACCTGTATTTTGCCAATGACATCTAGGAACATTGCTATGATGCGTCCATCTCATGCATTCTTTCTTTATGCATTATGTCAGAGGTTAGATATAGATGTTAGTCTTCATATATTTTATAACATCATTCACACATCTAGCATTGTAACTAACAAGAGAATACACATGCCATATTGTCATATTTTTGACATCTCTATTCGAGGCATTAGGGATAGATATCACACATGGGACACTCATTCCCCTGAGTGAATATGACATGATTGGGCATAGGTAGTTATCCATAGCTCATGTAGAGATAGATGCTCAGGGGGTATATCCTGGAAGGGGGGGGGGTGCTCCACCGCCTGTACTAGCTGAGGAGGAGGAGGTATCAGGTTTCACACTTTCTGACCTACCTACACCACTTCCCACTGACCCAATGTTGGAGGAGTTACTTTCAAGACTGGAGGAGTCATCAGTACGATTAGAGCAGTCAATATCTAGTCTATGTGAGAAGGTCGCTCAGTCTGTATCCAGTATATGTGAGGAGGTCGTCACTGGATTTTAGAGGATGGAGGATCTTATCAGGTCTCTAAGGATACCTCCTCCATCACCACCTGCTAACCAGACTTGAGCTTGTACTTGTTATGACTTGGTTGTGGTGGATCTGGATTTTTGACCATATTTTAGTAGTCTATGTTTTCTTATGACTTTATGTATGTGTGACTTTAATTTTTGGGCTTATATATGCTTGGTTATCTTGTTATTCCTTTTTATTTATGCATGAGTTTACTTGCTAGTATATTTGTTACTTGAACTTTTTAATGACTTGTTACCTCTTGAGATTTCACCTATACATGTTTACTTGTTGGTATACTTATGCTTGTGTTATGAATGTTCATATTTTTTATGTATGCCAAAGGGGGAGGCTAAGGGTTAAGTTAAGGAAAAATTCAAATTTCAAAATCCTCTTATTCAAAACAAACTAAAATTTAAAATAAATCTTTATTTATACATGTGTGTTAAGCTTTTATTTTTTTAACTTTAATCCAGGTTGTCATTAAATCAAAAAGGGAGAGATGGTTGGTGTAGTTTGCACTAATAGTCTAACTAAGGGTTTTAATGTATGACAATAGGTTAAAGTTAGATTGTTGTTATTTAACCTCTTGAGTTAAGTGTGCAGGCTACTAACTTGATAGATTTAGAGAACCAGACACTAGGCAGAAGTCTAGTCGGGTTAGGGAAGATCAGACAATTGGCGGGAAGTCCAGATGAGTCAGAGAGGACCAAACAACTGACAAGAAGTCTAGTCGGACCAGGGATGACTAGATGACTGGCTGAAGTCCAGATGTGAGATTTTGGCAGGAAGCTCTAGTAGGTCAAGAGACATTAAGAAAGGAAGTCGAAAAATGATAAGTGAGGTAAGCGAACTAGAGGAGCGAATCTAGTGAGGCTGAGTCCCAATAGTGATGTTAGATGCCGGTCCAACTTAGATCCAACTTGGAACTTTAAGTTGAGACCATGACTAGATCTTAGTCATGGTTATATAGGATCTAAGTCATAAATATATTTCTACATACATTAAATTGTCTAACTTTGTGTTGCAGGTGTTTTTTCTTCACTAACATGATTTTGCAGAGCTTAAAGTTAAAAGTCAAACCATGATCAACAACATTGGAGGCACCTTGAATTGATGGAGGCGCCTCGAACAGATGGAGGTGCCTCGAACCAATGGATACGCCTCAAACCTATGGTGCTGGAGGCGCCCCGAGTGGATGGAGGTGCTTTAGAGCCAAAGGCGCTGGAGGCGCCTCAAGTGTTTGGACCTTGGGTGGTTGGAGGCACCTCAGTGCAGAGGCACTGGAGGCGCCTCAAGTGTTTGGACCTTGGGTGGTTGGAGGCAGCTCAGCGTAAAGGCACTGGGGCGCCTCGGGTTGATGGAGGCTCCTTGGCACATAGATAAGCTGCGCTGATGGATTTTTCGTGAGTTGTTGACACGTGGCGCTGATAGAGGCACTCCGACACCTTGGAGGCATCTTGGAGTGCATAAACAGTGCAATTTGTGAATCATATCAGCCTCATTAGAGGCTCCCTGGATCAATGGAGGCTCTCCGAATGAGTTATAATAGAGCCTCGCCGATAAGCGGCTGAACATCACTTCTAAACACCGTTCTTCGATCATACTATTGCTCCAAGTTCTCCAACTACTGTGCTACAATCCTGCTACGTCAAACTAACGCCGGAACCACCTTTACAGTAGGATCTTCACCAACCCCGATCTCTTTCCTCGTTCATCACTAAAGTGTTGGGTAACAAATTTGTATCTAATTAATTATTATTCTTGCATAAGAAAAGTGTAAGAGTGTTACATTTTCCTTTCTTCCTGTATTCGGTTTTTCCGTCTGAAGGTGATTCAAAGGGGATGTTTAGTGGATTTCCCATAGGAAACGTCCCAAAGGGGCGTGAGCCTTGGAGTAGTAGTCCGCTAGGATGTGAACCAAGTAAACCAATTGTGTGTTGTTTTCTTTTCTGCTTTTCCACTGTGCACTTGTTTTCTGAACAAATTTCAAAAAGAAAAGAAAGTTTTTAAAATACACGTGATTCACCCCCTCCCTTCTCACGTGGATACGATCCTATAGTTCCATCACGGACAAGGTTTAAAAGATACTCCATTGACGAACATAATAAAAGAAGAGGGAGGCATGATCACCTCAAACCATGCACTCCCATTTGAGATTGATAGGGGTCGAGCTTATGACCATAAACAAAATTTTATTTTGTTTTATCTTTGATTTTTCTTTTTATTTATAATTTTAGCCTTTGATCTAACTTGTTTCAGGGCCTAGAGCAACCACGAGTTGGCCGTGGAAGCCACCACGGGTTTGGGAAAAAAAACTAGTGAAGAACACGGGTAGGTCATGTCACTGGACAAGGTCGTGCCACCATGCTTTAAGACAAGCACAGGAAGGTCGTGTCACCAGAAATGACCATGCCAATTGGTTCAGAGGAGAACATGGCCTAGCCATGTTCCCCAACACAGTCGTGCCCAACCATGATCGTGAAAAAATTTTGCAACACGGTTGTGCCTCCTAAGAACGGTCATGCCTGCTAAGCACAGTTGTGCCAGAAGCCCTATAATGGGTCACAACCTAGCCATGTCCCAAAACACGGTCGTGCCCAGTACCACAAGGTCTGGCATGACCAAGCCGTGCCTTGACTCTTCTATTTTTTTTTGTTCTCCCCCACTTCCAAGTCGTGTCTTCCACCTTTCTCCCTCAAAACCTTCTTCTCTTCCTTCAAGAGCTCTAATATTGAGAGCCTCTCTTCTCTTCTTCTCCCCTTCCACTGGGAACCCTAACCTTTCTTTTTGAATTTTTCTTCATTTTTCTTGTAGGAAAGGTGAACTTCTGAAAGCAATCATGTGGCAAGGGACCAAGAGAAAAGGACAAAGAAAAGGGAAAGACATGCGACAAGGGTAACAAAACTAGTACTCATGGTATAATTTTTAAGGATGTTAATCATATGGCTCATTATGTTATTCTTGCTATGAAGTAAATTGTCAACACCCGATATTTAGATGATCATGTTTTAACTAATATTGACTTACGGGTGATATTGATTGGACGATACATAAAGTGGGTTGGGATGGTTTGATGAGTATAAAATATCCCACTTATCTTAGGATTACCCTTGAATTTTCGAGTTTGGTGGAGGTTTATATTTTTACAAGGTGAAGGATATCATGAATGTTGAACTACTTTTCTATTGCTTGCGATGATCATTATATGACTTTTGGAAGAATTTGATTTAATTTTAAATTATCTTATGATGACGAGAGGAGAGAGTCGTTGAATATTTTCATTGGAGGATTAATCACCACCATAGCATGAGCCCTTGATTATGATTATGACTTGATGAAGCTAGAGGTACCTCGAGAATGGATATGGAGGATTGTATTGCTATACATATGATTGTTAGGGATTGTGATTTTACTACCGGCTTCCTAAAGATCATTTACCCCATCTCTTGAGCCACCACCTCACCCATCCACATGAGTTGTGACATCTAGACATTCCTTTCTTTCTTTTTGCTAGTTCTTCTACAAGACATTCAACATATGATTTTTTTCAGACATTGTCACTACCCTCTCTGTCATTAGAGAGGAGCAAATTGAGCAGAGATGGAGGGTGGAGTTGTACTACTAGAGAGTCGATGATCATTATCATCGTGAGGAGGAGCGTGACCATGAGATGGAGGAGTATCGTCGGTAATGAATTATATGCTTGATACACATTATTTGGTAACCTTCCTAATTTCCCTCTTTTTCCACCTCCTCCAGAATAAATTTTGAAATCATTGAGGACAATGCTTTATTTTGTGTCTAAGGGGGTTGGTTTAGTTAGTTTGTTGTTATTTAGTTTAGTTTTGCCATTTTCTTTTTGCAACATAAATTTTTCTTTTGTTGCATTATCATGCTACCATGTCATCATACATTGTTTGTTTTTTTTCTTATAGCACGACATTAGCATGATATAATTTATGTTATTGTGATATTATGCTAGTATTCTTAACAATCTATTTTCTTCTATCAGTAATAGCATGACTTGAACATGGTTTTTGCCGTAAGAGTTTTGGTGTTGGCTTAGTTGTTTAAGATCTCTTTTCACTTTATGCTTGATTTTGATGGTTGATATATATGAAAATAATTATGATTCATAGAATCGTCCTAGTACTCTTGTTTCATAGGTGACCCCTCACTATTTTTTGGTTATTGGAAAGCTTAGATCATGGTGCTCATTGACAAAATCAAAATCCCAAAGAAGAAAAATGAGAGAAAATTTTTGTGAAAAAGAGAGTTCCTTATGCATTGCACATTGCGAAAAATAATAATAATGTAGGATAAAAGAATAGTTGTTGTGAGTGGAAACCAATACGGTACCCCTTTGAGATCGATTAGGTTATTGGTAAATACCTATCATGTTTCTCTTGATACCAAATACTCCTTTGAGACCTTATGTAGATAGTGCATAACACTTTGGGGGAGGGGGGACGAACCTTGCATGTGACAGGCAAATGTCTATTGTTGAAAGTATTAGGAACACGATTAAATGACAACTTGATTAGGACTAAAGGTTGAAACTAGAAAAAGTTGAGCCACTTTTTGCACTGAGAATGGAGAACTTTAAGTTAGGCCACACTAAGATGATTCAGTTATCTTGGTTCATTAGTGAAACTTCATGACAGGACTAGATTGATTTATTAGGGATTATGATGTCTCACTCACACATAGTATTAGATTGCAGGTTTTGCTTAAGGACAAGTAAAGGTTTAAGTCTAGGGGTATTTGATGTATATATTTCATACGTGGTTTTAAGTATTGTTTTGCATGCATTCTGTTTCATCGCATGAGCATATTTTAGATATTTACATCTCTTTTGCATTATTTTCATTCTTTTGGTTCGGAGAACTATTCTTTGTGCTTTTTGTTGATAAGACACAATTTTGGAGCTAAAATAGAGCCAAGAAGACTTAGAACGTGTATTTTCAACATAGTACATATGGCCATGGATCATACAGGAAGAAAAGGGCAGCAAAAAACCATCAAATTGAAGTTTTCATCAAGGAACATGTTCTAGTTGTGTCCCATAACACGAACATCTTCCTCCAGTCACAATTAGATGTGAAACGGAGCCCTCGTGGAGCCCACAGTCTCCGCCATGACCCCTAGTGCCCTTGGCATGGCGGTGCCATCTTCATCTACATAGCCTCCGACATGGCCAGGTTGTGCCCCATGGCACAGTCATGTCACTTTTTGACCCGAAGCGGCCTGATTGATTCGAAATAGTAGACCAAACTTCAAATAGGCATAGCTTTTGATTCAAAATGAATTATGAGGCCCACGACCTATCGAATTGAAAATAATTCTGAGATCTACAAGTTTTGTTCAGGATAAAACCCGTAAAAACCAAGTCTAAAGGCCCAAAAATGTCATTTTGGTGGCGCCCAACAAGTTTGAAAGGTTTGGAGGCTATAAAAGAATCCATGGGGCTCTTATTTAGGGTAGCTGGGATTTGGGGAATTTTCCCTTCCCTAGAGGTAGAGGAGGGTTTTCCTAGTGACAGGGAACCCTAGGAGCTCCGTCCAAGGAACCGTCGAAGCCATCCGTCCACCTTTGGAGCTTGGAGATTCTTTCAAAGACACCAGCACCCATCTCGGCTAAGCTTCCTCTTCTCCCCTCTCTCTCTATTTTTGGTTGTAGGATGCTTAATTCAATGTCTTTCGATTGTAACTCCATCTCCATCGAGTAGTTCTCTAGATTCTAGAACAAGGGATTAGCCCAATGAATTGTTGACATGCTTTTTATAAAGTCTATTTACCTTTCTCTATTGCATGATATGTTTGTTTCATGATCTAGTTTTATTGTGCATACACGTTTGTGACACTAACCTTGCACCTTCATATATCATGAGATGTGGGGAAGGACCAAAAGATAAACCCAAATCTCTTATCCATAAAGAACCAATACATGAGGGGTTGGTCACAAAAGTAGTCCAAAACCTCATGAGGGAACCATTGTCTATCATAGACCTTAATAGGTTTGCCCCAACTCTACGTCATGAAGTAGGGGATGACACCTAGAGAATCGTGGGACATTGTGACAGTAGCCTCCCTGAGAAATTGATCGCTCTAGTAAGGTTGCCTTGAAAGTAGACATTGAGTTTGGGTAGGCATGCCGATATAATTTCAAAAGTCTATATCAAAATTTTAGAATAGACCACCTGCATGTGAAAAAACATTGAGGTAAGAAAGTAATAGAACTTAGGTGTCAACAATCATCATGGTGAAATCAAAATCCTAGAATCATTCGCTAAAATTCGGATTTCTTCCTCATCTTCTTGCGCATGCTCGAATCATTTTCTTTCTCTCAAACTCTTACGAACTATGATTTTCTAGATAACCTATTTCGCAAATTCGATCGGTACTCAATTTTACAGTCTATATGGGATCGATATCTTTTATTACTTGACGTCAACCGTGCACTTACGATTTACACACATCAATTGTGTGATTTTTTAGTTAATAAGCTTATTTAGCATCATATTAGCACAACAATTTGTTAGCAAGTTGTTTCACAAACAATTTGATCTAATCAATTTTGAACATCTTTTAAGTTTCAACACATTATTACTAATCATCTATGTTTTTCTTTTTGTTGTTTTTAAGGAGATGACTGGTTCGACCCCACAAAAGTTTTCCAACAGCCACTAGGGTATTCCCAACAGTCACTAGGGTAAATTGAGAAGTTCTCGTAGAGGTCCATCCAAGCAGCCAACGTCTATAGTGCGCTGCGGCTAGCATTCAAACCTTAGATGTCTGGTTAACCACTTGGAGGGTCTAGCAGTTGCAATGTAACCTCGAGGGCTACTAATCATCTATGTCTGTTGGCACCAAGTATCCAAGCCTTTGGCCCGACCAATCCTGGGGAGATCGGCTCGACCACACATCAGTTTTCCATCGGCCCCAGGGTAAATCAGGGAATAACACGTGGAGGCCCATCTTGACAGCTAGGTTCTCGGGTCTACTACCCATTAAAAAGAAAATCGCCCATAATATGCCGCAGTTGAGTCTCAAACTCTAAATGCCTAATCTATTGTTGGAGGGCCTAACCACGATACCCTACCCTAAGGCTATTAATCATTTATGTGATTATATGGTTGGTGGTACATAGGATCAAAGATACTATTGCTTGTATTTGTTGCCACTAGAACACTATCTCTTGTTTAGCAAAAGAGTAGTCATGGAGGATGATAATAGATTAAAATTTTATTCTTTCAATCAAAATTGAGAATCACTTCCATGGATCACTAAGATAAAAGCTTAATTTTTCTCCAAGTGCTAGTTGATGACTAGGTGAAGACAAAATGAGAGATCTTGTTTTGGATGGAGGCAACATCATGCGGCGACAACATTAGAGGTTGAGATCATTGTGGGCACTCAATACCAAGCGATCGTTATAGCTTATAGTTAGGGTAGAGATTAAAATAGAAGCTTGGGGCGGTGTCGACCTCAACACCAAGTGGTTGCAGGAATGATGCTAGAGTGGAAAATTATGGTGGATAGTCAACACAAAACATTGAGAGTTTTAAATTAGAGCAAAGGTGGCCTCAAAACTAGGATGAGGTGATGACAAAA
Organism: Hedychium gardnerianum; assembly: GCA_038050645.1. Lineage (NCBI taxonomy): Eukaryota > Viridiplantae > Streptophyta > Magnoliopsida > Zingiberales > Zingiberaceae > Hedychium > Hedychium gardnerianum. The sequence continues at coordinate 1,211 of JBBUKS010032293.1, read as the reverse complement.
ATAATGTAACAGTTAAAAATTATTGCAAACACTTGGCACTATAACTTAGGAATAGCTCATAGTTGGGGTGAAGGCGATCACTACAATAGACAATTAGTAGGAGGCAACCTTAAAACCAATTGACAATGACAATAATAATGATGTTGTATTAGAATATCGCACATACACTCACTAAGTATTGGGATTTTTCAGATTTTGAAAATGGAGGGAAGAGTAACCTAACAATTTTAATCTTTTATTATATAACAACTAGATATTTCTCATTTTTGTTTATGTAGTTAAATGTATGCAAGCCTAATATCATTTTTTCATTTTGTTTTTTTAACTAATCTACACCCTAGTTAGATTTGTAAAATTTTCTTAAGATTTATTTACCTCGGAAAAAGATATAGTTATTGCGGAATAACACAAGAGTCGAGTTATTTTTCACCAATTACTTGAGTAAAAACTCTATAGGATTATACTCGATTCTATAGGGGGGTGAATAGCATTACAAATTTTATGAACTGATAATTAAAGAAATAACAGATAAATAGGGTAATAACACAGCGGAAATAAATATTAATCTAATAGTTTATTAGTAAAATCATAAATGTAAGTTAAGAACAGTTAAATCAAGATAGAAAATAGGCACACACAACAATAATAAAAATATGATTCTTATTTCTAAATTTCTCCTAAGTGGAGAAACCTTACAGAAAAAAATCTAAAAATTAAGCACAGTAACAAAATAAGACAACAGAAAAGAAATGAAAATTTACGCTAGGTGTTGTCGATCAGAACTGAAGCATAGTGTCGTAGAACAGAAAGCACGAGAGCACTGGAGCACAAGAATAGAGAAAAATGATCGTGAATTCGGATGTCTTTTGAAGCCCTATCTCGAACCTCCTTTTATAATATTCTCCTGATCGATTGGATGTTCTTGGTTTTCCTATATTCATGCTGACGTGACTACCATTGGTGTAGTTTGCACTAATAGTCTAAACCTAAGTTTTGATGTATTACAATAGGTTAAAGTTAGATTGTTATTATTTAACAAGTTGAGCTAAGTGTGCAGGGTTAACTAACTTGATGGATCTAGAGGGCCAGACACCATGCAGAAGTCCAGATGTGTGATTCTGGCAGGAATTCCAACTGGGTCAGAGAGGATCAGACAGTTGGCGGGAAGTCCAGTCGGGTCAGGGAGGACCAGACGATTGGCTGAAGTCCGG
>JBBUKS010032283.1:0-11023 GCA_038050645.1 Hedychium gardnerianum | reverse complement strand
CCACTATAATCATCAGTGAAAGTCAAGAAATACCTGTTTCCACCAGAAGAGATAGGTTTGATGGGTCCACAAACATCGGAGTGCACAAGTTCAAGTTGTGAAGATGCTCGCCTCATATTATACTTTTTGAATGACTTCCTCTGCTGCTTTCCTACAACACATATTTCACATAGATGGTTGGAACTTTCAATCTTTGGCAATCCAAATACCATGTTGTTTTTTGAAAATAGCTTTAATGCCTCAAAATTTAGATGCCCATATCAAAGATGCCAAAGACTGGAACTATCCATAGTGCTTACCTTGAAGCAATTCCATTCATTGATGCTCAACTTCAATGGGAATATTCTGTTCTTGGCTATTGTGACATGAGTAATAAGATTATTACTCTTATCACGAATACTAAGAGCCAAGTCCTTCATTTGTATATCTTATCCTTTCTCCAATAGTTGACTAATGCTCAAAAGATTATTTTTTATATCGGGAACATAATAAACATATGAGATGCATACTTTCTTTCCATTTTGCAATTCAAATAGAATGTCACATTTTCCTTTAATTGTCCTTTGTGAGAGATCTCTGAAGGTGATATTTCTATTGGCCTCTCATCAAGCTTTGTGAACAACTCCTATTTCCCACACATGTGGTTTAATACCCTTGTGTCTAGAAACTATGTAATAGGCTGGACAAATTCTGGCCTATCGCATGCCATCAACAATCCTGGTCCTTCATTGTCCACCTCCTTTTATTAACAAAGTTCTCTTTTTCTTCTCCATTGTTAGTGTTATACCAACCTTCATTATAGTGATGGTCATACTTCTTGCAAATGCAACATTGAGATTTAGTTTTATCATACCTCCATCCCGTGTTTGTACCTCATCCACGACCTTGACCTCGGCTTCCTCCATGGCCTCTTCCATGTCCATATCCTTTTTGATTATATTTATTTCCATCATTCTGATTTTGAGTATGCTCATAGGAGTTAAAAGTATGACCACCTCTTCCTCTCCATGTAGAAGCCCTTCCTCATTGAGGACTTCCTCTGAATGATTCATTCTTCTTGAATGATAGTTTGGCTTGGAGTGCTTGCTCCAATATTCTTTGTTCATATGCTTGAAGGGATCCCATATGCTCTTCCACATCCATCATCTACAAATCTTTTGATTCCTTGATTGCCACAATTACGAAATCAAACTCTAAGTCTAAAGAATTTAACATCTTTTCCACGACTCGAATATCTTTTAGCTCCTCACCATTTCTTCTCATTTGATGAACAATGGAGATAATTCAGGAGAAATAATCAAAAATTGTTTCTGAAACCTCTTGTTGTAGTACTTCAAATTTAACTCGTAGGGCTTGTAGGCGAATCTTCTTTACTTTATCTACAACATCATATGATGTCTTCAATATCTCCCAAGCCTCTTGTGACGTTGTTGCTAGAGCAATCAACTCAAAAGCGGCTTTATCTACTCCTTGATAGATAGTGAATAAGATATTTTTCTCTCTTTTCTTCATCGGTTTAAGAGCTTGCTCATTCTCATCGCTTGTTTCAGCTATAGTATAGTCGGTAGTTGTCTTTGGTTAACTTTGGCACTTGGAGGGAGCTCGTCGAAGTCATTGATGTTTATGACTCTGATACCAATTGTTAGGACCAAAAGAATTCACATATCTTCATAAGGTATGATATCGTCCACTTTGGGTCTAAACTCTCACGGATTTATTTTTGGATTCTATCCAAAAGATATCATACCAATGGAAATATCTTTATCTTATAAGTTCATGATCTTCTTCATATACGGATTGGCAGGAGCGCCAAGGGTGAGCGTTTCGCCTTTTACCATCATGATCTTTTTCATATATTACCAATGTGAAATTTTAATTGTATCCAAATAAAAAACAAGATCATTGGCCGCTAAAAAAAGAGGACAACAACTAGGGTTGACTTAGCTATCGTCTGACCAAATTGAGTTAATTGGGCAGCCAATTAAATGTCTAAAAAGAGTTAGAAATAGGCCCCAGGGTTGACACATGAATAATTATTCCATAGATATTTAGGTTAATTTGTAGTGGGTGCAAAAATATCTCATTAGATATATAACTTTCCCCTACAAAGAATTATTATACTAGAGCAAATATTCTTGATTTATTTCTATTTAAAAAGTACGAGATCATTCTAAAAAAAATTACTAAGATGTTTACTTTTCTCCAACCAGAATTAGAAAGAGGACTAGTGATCAGCTAGAGGAAAATTGCTGCCATCAGATCGTTTACACAGTAAAGTAGTTCAATCGATTAAAATCAATATAAGTCAAATTGCAATCTCATTATTGGTCCTAACAAATTAGACTTAAAAATCTACTTAATTGTCAAATGTCAATGAAATCTTCAATGTAAAATAGATCTCTATGGAACAATTTTAAAATCATTCCTTAAAAAATAATTTTTAAAATTCAAAGCAACGACCAATTGATAAACACCTTCTTCCCTTTCAAGTCAACCTTTTTTTAATAATTCAAGTATTTAATTTCTTGAACCAATTAATTTAGAAAAGATCGATTCAATCTAAAAAAAAAAATCACCGTTTATTAAAATTAATTTGGAATGAATCCTGATAAATGCTTCGACATGACAAACGCTTCAATATAATAAGTGATTCGAACATCAGTACATCACAGACATATGAAGTGCTCTGCGTATGGATCCCCATCACCGATTGAAGCCAGCGAGGATGTTTCTCTACTTGCACCACATCAGTTGTTAAAGGTCCTATCACATTTTGACGTTATATTTTATATGTATATTAATTAGTATAAATTTACGAACTCAGCCCGTGAGTCCATATGCCAGATGTATTTAAAAGCCCGTACACCATAATTTTATCGTTCAATCCGATCTCGTTGGTTCGTCATGCGAAGCATTGTTGTCCATATTATAGATATGAATATCTCTAGTTGTTGATGATTGTAGAAGACCAAAGGTCAATGAAGGAAAAAAAAAGAAGGTGATTTTGGGATATCAAAGATCAAATAAATAGAAATAAGTATTGTTCTTATCTGAAACTTATGGAGGATGAAACATCGATGAACTGAAATAAATGTTGACGAAGTCTTCGAGGATCATCATCAGAGCAACATTGAGCGCCTGAAAAAGAAAAGAGGGGGAGAAGAGAATTAGAATGGAGGCTCGGCGGAGTGTCCAGGCGCAACCACTTTGACGCTCAAGTCAATCTCCGGCGATAGTAGAAAGACTAAAGGAGAAGAAGAATAATAACGAAGGCTGAGAATATGAGCATGTATATCTTTCGCGGAGGCGAATCTCTTTTTATAACTTAACTACCGTGTATTTCCTACTGTATTAATGACGCACTAATGAATGGAGGGACGTGTATCATACCATGGTATAGGAATATCTAATCATAGTCCCCACGGGATGGGCTGATGGTTAGTGTATGGGGCATTGCCACCATAAGGTCTGAGGGTCAAATCTTGATTAGTAGCTAGGTTTCTGCCCTCCTCCATACACTGGTCACTATCCGGGCTAGTAAATTAGCCCCCGTGATTTACCTCCTCCGTATTGGTCCTGGGACAGGCTGGCGGGGGCGCTGGGGGCGAGTGTTTCGCCTTTTGCCATTAGGAATATCTAATCATATCTGTAGGTATGGGCGGTGTAAATATATGGAGTATGATACTCTACATGCTTTGACAACCCACATACTTTGACACTCCATATGTTGTGTTAGCATAAATGTCATCGGATGGGCCGACCCACCAGAATCATGGGCCATAATATAATTGAGCTAGGAAGAGAGCAGTCTGGTGAATATGAGAGTGTTAACTCTAAGGACAAATTAGTCGAGAAGAGTGAGATGCCTCCGCTCGGCAGGACTTGGGTAGAAGAGGCTTGGTCTATGAAACCGATCAGGGGGTCGATAAGAGGCAGACAATCGGATCGCCCGTTGAGGCTATCCCCTGACCAACTAGTTTACAAGGTTGATCGGGGGTCAAAATGGAGACCGGTCCATTCCTTCGACTGGGAAGCCATGTGGTGTCCTACACGGGGGGTAGGAAGGAAATGTCGAACGGGGTGTAATGTTATGCTTGGTGGAAAATCGCTTGAGTATTGCTTAGTTTAAACTATGGGGAGTGTAAGGAAACACCCAATCGTTATGTCTGTTCGTCCGACCAATCGTCGATGCCCGATCGTCTTCGAAGGAGTCTCCCGAGGGATCTTCACTCGGGGTTGACCTATCTTTACTTTGACCTCTAACTAAGCGTGATGCTTAACTTTCAGGGATATGCTTGGCAATATTTATAAACCCTGTATCGCAAGTCTTCCCCTCAAGTCTAGTCAAAGGAGGTGTGAGCTCGACTGACTGAAAGTAGTGGTTGCATCGATGTTAACATGTGTCAGGGTTGCGAATCCTTGTTGTGATTTTTGAGCATTAAATGTGAGGCATGCTTATTTAATGAGGTGTGGCCGTTATTTAATATGTTGTAGTGTGATCAACCTCGATTATAGAGCCAAGCATGCGATGGTTTGTCTTTTTTTGGGGTCACGCCTACTAACGTAATTGAAGCGTCATGTGAGCATTAATGTGGAAGATTATTTTTGATTTTGACACCTTGATCAGACGGTGGACGTTTAGGCTCGTCTTTTTGATCTTATATCCGATGGTTGAGGCTGATCAGACAAACAGTCTCTTTGATCGGCGTGATGTGATGGTGATAGAATCGAAGCGACGCGCAGATCATAATGATTATAGGGATTGTCTCGATATTTGCGTCTGATCGAGCGGTGAATGATCAATCCCGCCTTTTTGGTCTTTAGATCCAATGGCTGTGGCTAGTCGACCACAGCTATATTAGGTCTAAGAGGATGGGGGGCGTCGTGGTTTCATTGCTTCCTTGTGCGCTTGTTTTTGCTTCATGCTTGCTTCAGCAATTCCTTCTTCTCCGCCCAATCCCTTAAACTTTTGCTTTCTTTTCCGACGTTTTCCTTTCCTATTCTTTCCGGCTAGATGGCAAGGACTAGTGCCTTGTTGCCTTGGTATGAAATGATGCCTTTAGTTCTTACCAAGGATTTTCAGGAGGACATCCAATATAACTTCGATATTTCGAAGGAATACTGGATCAGGATCCCAGCGATGGGTCAGGAGGACATCCAATATAACCTTCTTCCATGGCCAAATTCAAGGTGACCTTCATTTTCCGATCATGGAGTTTCTTAGGGACATCTCCACATACTTCTAAATACCTCTCTCCTAGTTAGCCCCGAATGCTGTTAGAATGTTGTGTGGGGTAGCTGTAGTCTTTAGGTTGTATCAAATTCCCTTGACCCACCTCAGCTTTCATTACTTCTTTTACCCCAAGCGGATGAAACTTGGGATTTTTTATTTCATGGCGAGGCAGGGCTGCCATTTCTTGGACTAATATCCTTCCTCCCACAAAGGTTGGAAGACTCGATTCTTTTTTTTGAAGCCCTCGACCCCTTTTGACTTCTCGACTACTTGGCAAACGGAGCTCCCTGAGCAATCACCGCTCGAGTGATACAAGAAGCACCTAGAGTACTTGAGAGTCCTAGAGATTCTCAACGGCTTGTGTTTTGATACCTCTAAAATTGTGGAAGAAGAGGGGCTCTTGCACCAAACCCGACTGAGCCATAACGTGATCGACCTAGAGAGATCGCTCGGTGAATTTTTTAAGCATTATATTTGTCTGTGAGGACTAACTCAGTCTCTCTCTCGATGCAGAAGTAACCATGCTGAACATGTCGCTGACCTAAGCAAAACGACTGAAAATACCCGTTAAGTAAACATAGTGTATTTAGTAAAGGCGGGTAACTATGTGGGGGAACTAAAGTCCGTTAACACTCTAAAGATCAACAAACGCTCCAACGGGACTATAATGAGGGTAAGTGTTCCACTTTTGTGCCGAATAATCTTAACATTGTTTTTGTTAATCTCTTATTAACACAGCTCTGGGCGGAGCACCTGGAACTCCATGGTCGAGTACCCCACTTGGTGAAGCACACCCAACAACTGCAACAACAAGTGGAGGATTTGGAGGCCAGGGCGGCAGAACCCGCCCAAGAAGTGGAAGCGACCCGAGCTGAGGTGGCCTGCTACAGGGAGGAGACTCAACTCCAACGAGAGTCAGTGGCCCGGCTGAGGGAAGTGCTCAATTTCGCTCGGACGAGCAACACCACTCTGGAGCAAGACCTGGAGGCGGCCACTAACCGGGAGCACGAGATCCTCTAGACTTGCGTAGCCCCGTTGGAGACAAAACGCCAGTGGTTGGTGATACGAGTGATGTCTCAAGAGAATCGACTCAGCGCCCAAGCAAACAAGATTGTCGATCAAGAGAAAATCATAGCCAACCTATAGGCTATGATAACTGCATCGATGGAGGCTTAGGAGACGCTTAAGAAGCAAACCATCGAGGCTATAGACAGTTGCGCGGTAGTGGTCGTTCAGCTAGAAATGGCCAAAGTCGATCTGACAGCCCATAAGGTGAAAGAAGAAGAGTGTCGAGCAGCATTTCAACAAGAATTTTTGCAATCGCAGGAATATTTTGACCTGCTAGGAGCCCAAGTGTGGAAACGACTGCAAGAGGGTTTCGATGGGGCGATCAAACAATTCCACCGAGCTGGGTATCTGCCATGCAACGACTCCTTAGATTTCCTCAATTTGTAGAAGGTTTGGGATGACCTACACAAATGATGTAGCGGCTGTTGTCTTCTTTTTTCCTTTTGCACATGTAATGAGCCGAGAGACCACTTCCTTTGAATGTAATAGAAAATCTTTTGTCCATTTCCTTCCATTTTGCAATTGTAAATCGATCGGGAGTGTTCGAGAGATTGATCGAGGTCCCAACTGGGATAATTGTTGATGGAGATTTCGACCGGCAACCTTTTTGGAGTCTCTGACTGTTTGGTCATTGGAGACTCCGACTGGACGATCGTACGAAATTGACTAAAAAGTCGTTTATCGATGAACGCTAATGATCCAAAATCAGGGCGAAGTTGGGTCCTGAAGAGGATACTTGTCGATGGAGATTTCAACCGGGTGACCTTTTTTAGAGTTTTCGACCATTTAGTCATTAGAGACTCCGATCAAACGGTCATACGAGATCGACTGAAAGGTCATTTGTCGATGGACGTCACTGATCCGAGATCAGGGGGAGTTGGATCCTGAAGAGGACACTTGTCGATGGAGATTCCGATCGGGCTAGCTTTTTTGGAATCTTTGACCGTTTGGTCATTGGAGACTCCGACCGGACAGTCGTACAAAATCAACTAAAAAGTTGTTTGTCGATGGACACCACTAATCCAAGATTAGGGGGCGTTGGGTCCTAAAGAGGACACTTGTTGATGGAGATTCCGACCAGGCGGGCTTTTTTAGAATCTCCGACCATTTGATCATTGGAGACTCCGATTAGACGGTCGTACGAAATTGATTGAAAAGTTATTTGTCGATGGATACCACTGATCCGAGATCAAGAGGCATTGGGTCCTGAAGAGGACACTTGTCGATGGAGATTTTTACCGAGTGACCTTTTTCTGAGTCTCCAACCATTTGGTCATTGGAGATACCAGACGGCCATACAAAACTGACTGAAAAGTCATTTGTCGATCGAAGCCACTGATCCGAGATGGGGGGGGGGGGGGTTATCAAGAGGACACTTGTCGTTGGAGATTCTAATTGGGCGGCCTTTTTTGGAGTCTCCGACCATTTGGTCATTGGAGACTCCGACCAGATGATCATACGAAACCGACTAAAAAGTCGTTTGATGATGGACACTACTGATCCGAGATCAGGAGCGGTTGAGTCATGAAGAGGACAATTATCGATGGATATTTCGATCGAGCGTTCTTTTTTGGAGTCTCCGACTATCGATCTACAAAATCTACTAAAAATTTATTTGTCGATAGATGTCATTGATCCAAGATCAGGGGGTTGGGTTCTTCAGAGGACACTTGTTGATGGAGATTTTGACTAGGCGACATTTTTTGGAGTCTCTGATCGTTTGGTCATTAAAGAATCTGACCGAACGGTCGTATGAAATCGACTGAAAAGTCATTTGTTGATGGACGCCACTAATCTTAGTACAGAGGGTGTTGGGTCCTGAAGAGAACAATTGTAAATGGAGATTTCGACTAGGCAGCCTTTTTTGGAGTCTCCGACTGTTTGGTCATTAGAGACTCCAACCGGACGGTCGTACAAAATCGACTAAAAAGTCATTTGTTGATGGACAACACTGATCCAAGATCAGGGGGATTGGGTCCTGAAGAGGATAATTGCCTATGGAGATTTCTATCGGGTAGCTTTTTTTAGAATCTCCGATCGTTTGGTCATTAGAGAATACGACTGGACGGTCATATGTGTAGGATCGAAGAAGTCGAGAGAGTGGGGGTGAATCTCGACCATTTAAAATCTTTTCTTTTCTCGTATTCATAAAACTGAATCAAAGTAATAAGCAGCAAAATAAATATAAAGACAAAGACACAGTCGGTTTTACTTGGTTCGTAGTCCAGCGACTACTACTCCAAGGTTTGTGACCTTGGTCGCTTCCGGTGGGCAATCACTATAGTTCTTTTCTCCGAACTCTTTTAGAGAAAAATAAACTCATAGAAATATGAAGGATGATAGAAACAATACTACTATCTCCTTTTAAATGAATGTAAGTAATAACAAAAATATACCGACAACTAGAAATGGAGATAAAGCTTGGTTGTCGGTGAGCCTTTCGGCGTCGTAGGAACAAGACTTGCACGTACAATAGTAGTAGCGAGATGAAGCAGTGAGAGTGTTGTTCGGCTCGGACACCGAGAGCTTCTTTTACAGGCACCGTTCAGTCGACTAAAAACTCGTTCCATCGACTAAAAACTCGTTCCATCGACTGAACCTTTCGGTTGATTGAACCTTCTATCCGTCGACTGAACCCCGTGCCTTTCCTTCTTTGCTTTGATATGATTCATTCGATCCTATGATTTTCGTTATTCGGTCGACTGATAAAGCTTATCCGTCAACTGATACCCAAGTATACCTTTTCTATGTGATTCGATTTGATCGGCTATAATTTCCTTTTATGGTTCAGTCGACTGATCACTCTTATTCGTCGACTAATAACACTGTTTACCATTTTTGTTTATCCTCGATATGATCTTTGCCACACTGGCTTTATCAGTCGACTGATCACTTTTATCCATTGACTAAAAAACACTGTATACCATTTTTGTATACTTTGACCTGATCTGTGCTAGACTGGCCGGATTGATCGGCTGAACCACATGTTTAGTCGACCGAACCTTCGGTAAACCCAGAACTTTATTTATCTATAAAACAAAGTTAGCACAGACAATATATAGAAGTCCTTCAAAACAAAGTTAGACAGCTATGCATGAATAATATAGACAATTAAGACTATCTTGATCTCGACTTAGAAATCTCCGTCGATTTTTTCAGTCAGATCATCGCCTAAGGCTTGTCCCAACTGGGACACGAACTCACCACTCCACTCCAGGAGCTTATCTTAACTTACCCACCAAACATCTAGTCCTCCAGACTTGTTTGGACTTCCTTTGCTCAGCAACAGATCCTTGACTCTCTAGGACTTCCTCTTGACTCGATGTCCGATCCTCTAGACCCATCGAGTCCATCTTACCAGTTGTTAGGTCCTCCAGACCCAACTGGACTTCTTGCCTGGTGTTCTTGATATGCCGAGACTTCCATCGCCTAGTGTCTGGTTCTCCAGAGCCGCTAGGACTTCCGATGCCTAATGTCCAGTCTTCCGACCCATTATGACTTTCCATGTTTAGCATCCTACACACTTGATCAATTCATTAGATCATAACATGACTTAACTTGAACCTTTAACAACATCAAAATATATGTTTGATTCTGGTGTATCTTGCACTAACAGTACTAAACTGACTAAAAAATCATTTGTCGATAGATACCACTAATCTGAGATCAGGGGAGAGTTGTGTCCTGAAGAGGACACTTGTCGAGGGAGATTCAGACCGGATGGCCTTTTTTGGAGTCTCCGACTGAACGATCATACAAAATCGACTGAAAAGTCATTTATCAATGGATGCCATTGATCCAAGATCAGGTGGGAGATGCAAGCATAGAGACGCAAAGCCGATCAACCTGAGTTTTTCATTGACAAAAGAGATGTATAAAGCATTTGGAGCATGATGACATATTGAGAGTAATTTTAGGGATATCATCAAAGGATACTTCACTCCTCCCAGACTTGGTAGGGCATCAAGTGATTGGCGCTCCACGACTGATTGAGTTCTTTACCCTATGAATCTTTTAAGTAACAAGAACCCGAGTTGAACTTGTGGATGACTCGATAAGGTCCCCCTCCCCCATGGCTGACGTTTTCGACCAGCTTGATCTTTCTCCAGACCAAGTCGCCGACTTGGAACATTTGGGGAATAATCCTCTTGTTGTAGGTTTGATGCATTCATTGTCGGTAGGCCATTAGGCAAGCGACTGTTCTCTCTCTTATTTCAGTGATGAGATCCAACTCTAGAGCCGACGACCTAGATTGTCTTGATCATAATTGCTGAGCCGAGCGGACTCTTCACCCACCTCGATCGAAATAACAACTTCTCCACCGTATAAAATGTGGAAAGGAGTTTGTCCAGTGTTCTCCCGAGGAGTGGTTCAGTATGCCTAAAGGATGCTTGGTAATTCGTCAACCCAACTTCCTTTTACATGGTCAAGTTTGATCTTGATGCCTCGAATAATTTCCCGATTGACCACTTCGGCTTGCCCATTGCTCTACGGATAGGCGATGAAAGTGAAGGCTTCCTGAATGACAAATCTTTCGCACCATTCTTTGAGCTTGCTGCCTTGAAACTGCCAACCATTATCGAAAACAAGCTTATGTGGCAGGCTGAATCGACAAACGATGTTCCTCCATAGGAATTTCATAACGACGTCTTTAGTGATCCAAGCTAAGGCTTCTGCTTCCACCTATTTGGAAAACTAATTCACAACAACCAAAAGAAATTT
>JBBUKS010032263.1:0-11023 GCA_038050645.1 Hedychium gardnerianum | reverse complement strand
GTCGATCTCCAAGCCGCCGGCTCCGGCCACTGCCGCTACCCTTGGTGTAGATTGGCCCACCTCCGACGTAGATCCGGCCACCTCCGACGCAAATCCGGCCCACCTCCACTGCCGCTCCAGATTCGCCATTATTGTATTTCGGTCTGCGAGCCGCTGTTGTATTTCGGCCGGTGAGCCGTTGTTGTGTTTCGGCCTGTGAGCCACCGTTATATTCCAGTCTGTGAGCCGTCGTTGTATTCCGACCTGAGCCGCCGTTGTATTCCGGCCTGAACTGCTATTGTGTTCCGACTGGTGAGTCGTTGTTGTGTTTCGTCCGTGGCCGCGTCATCCCTGACCACCGATCCGACCTTCCGGCCCTTGCCGCATTATCTTCGGCTTCATGCCGCCTCCGGCCTCTCCGACTCTGAGCCTTCTACTGCCTATTATTGCGGGTCTTGTATGATTTTACATTCAGTCCTTACATGTTTCATTACAACATTATTTATTTGCTTCCTATATTCTGTCAGAGACTGACTTGAGCGTCGGACGATCGAAGGCCGGGCCAACCCGGTCTTCATCCTAACCTTCGTCTCTCTTTTGCTACTCGCAGGTCATCCTGCTATATCTTTTTGTCTCCTGATTGTGATGATCCCGTCAATACAAAGGACAGTTCATTCCCACCCTCCTTTTGGTTATGATATTTGAAGACTGATCAACGAAGATGCTAACTCATCAGTGACTCGTCTGTCCAAGGTATCGGCGCAGAAACATTATGGATGTTATTTTTTTTTTCAAGAGTTTTTTAGTTGGCATATCAAAGAAAAAAAACTAAGTTAAACAAAGAAAATATCAAGATTTATATCCCATTCATCCTTTCTACAGAAATTGGATGCAGTCAAAGTTGTGAAATTACCAAAACAGGGAAACTATTAATGGATGTGTGACAAATAGCTACTTCCAACGGCACCAATTAACCTTCTTCTTCTTCTCCATCACCTTTCTTCTTCCCCTGTTTAATCTCCTCACGAGAACCCTAAACTCTAAACACTCTCACGGGAACCCTACCGCCGCCACTTGCTGCCCAACCAGATTCCACAGCCCTTTAGCCTCCCCTTCAACTGCCCCAACCACACACTCGCCTCGCCTGCCTGCTGCCCGCTCTTATATCCCACGTCGTCGCCGTGCACCTCCCTTCTCGTCCATGCACGCATTCAAGGCCCTCGTGCATCTCCATGGACGCCGCCACCGACCAGCACGCACTCCCCAACCCTCCCTTGGTCCTCCACGCCCCGCTCATCTCCACTCGCCGCTCCTCCACCTCCCTCTGCCACAACGCCCTCGCCCACTCCACCTCCGCCCTCCGGTTGAGGGTCCCCTTCTCCTGGGAGACCTCCCCCGGCGTCCCCAGGCCTCGCGTTAGCGACTCCGACTACCCGCCGCCTCCCAAGCTTCCTCCGGGCCGGCGGTGGGCGGACGACGACGAGACGAACCGGGAGCTGGTGCGGGTCCTCGGTTACGATCCGTATGCCTCCGGCTCCAGCGAAGAAGGAGAAGAGGACTTGTTTTCCGACGCGCTGGAGAAGATCTCCGCGTCGGACAGGTTCGACGTCGCCTGCAGGCTGAGCTCGTTCGGCGCTTATAAGCCCCCCGGCTTCATCATGGACCGGTTTCTGCCGGCGGCCAATGCATTGGCCAAGTCCTCCGTCCGCAGCCGCGACGGCCGGCGACGAGGCCGCCGGGATTCTTCCCCCTCGCATCAACTGCAGAGGGAGGCGATCTGCAGGGCGAGGCTCAAGCAGCGGGCTTCGGTGTTGGCCAACGATCCCCGCCGCGACATCCTCCCCCCGTTGGATCCCTACGCCGAGGCTCGAGCAGAGTCGCCGTCCATGGCCTGCGGATTGATGCTTTTCTTCCCGTGGAGCTTCAAGCCCACCGTCTGCGGCTTCAAGAGCCCGGTTCGAACGGCCGGCACGCCAAGGTCGGCCGCCGGCCTCTGTTCCACTCCGAACAAACTCTGCACTAGTAACTACGTCGACCAGGGGATCAGCTCTATCACTTTCAAGAGCCCCCTCCGAGCCCGAAACCTCAGCGACGGTTGGAGCTCCGACGAGGAGGACAACGGCGGCGGCCGCTACGTGGAGAAGCTGAGTGTGAAGGTGAGGCATTCTCATGGGTGGAGGATGCCCTTTCTTGACACAAGCAGATTGAGCAGCACGGCGAGCCGCGTGGAGAAGTGGAAAGGCAAGGTAAGGAGATCGAGAGTCGGAGGTAATGATGCAGAGAGAAAGGAGAGGAGGAGCAATGAAGTGGTTGCTCCGGCGCCGGAGAGCAGAAGAGGTCACAGCTCAAGGAGGTTGCCTCAGCTTGCATCCCCCTCTCAGTCCTGGCTCTCTCAGGCTCTTGGCTCCATTAATAGAAAACCCTAAATAATTAAGTTTGCCTACGATATCTATATGTTAAGTGAAGATATAAAAGAATAATGAATATATATTTCATATTTGGGAAGAATAAGATTAGTAGTTTGTTTTTAGGACAGGTCATTAGATTAAAATCGAACTAATCAAAAAACATTTAGACAAACCGAACCAACTAAAGTTTGTCATTAAAACCTAACAAATGGAATCAATATAAAATTAATTAATTTAATAATCGATTAATATTAATCAAACTTTTGCATAGTAATCTCTGGTTGTTTCACCAACGAGCAATTGTTGTGTCCAGAGTTGTTTAATTAATTAGTAAATAATAAATTTATTATAATAAAATAAAAGTCAATTTTTAATAGACGTATATTTTCAAAAAAAATATTTCTTTCACTCTTAATTATTTAATTATAAATTGATCTCATAATTTATATGCTTTCATAAATTTAGAAATAGATTATAAAAAATATTTGAAATAAATATAATCATTTATTTTTGAATTTAAACTTATTGAGTTTGATTTGTAGACTAACAGTCAATTGATCATAACTTATTAATTGACTGCCAACCGTTTGATTTAATCGAATTTTAAATTTTATAATTGAGACTGATAAATATGCAGGGTGCTCTTTTGCGAACAGAGCACTTGTTCAATGCTATGAACCCTGGAGACAAAAAAACACATGGATGTCGAGAACAAGGGAACATACGTTGGCGAAGAGAGAGACCGAAGATGTTTCAGTTTTCGTTTCGCATTTAGAATGAACATCCGGAGATGGATTTAGTGCAAGAGAGAATTCATAATTTGGATAGTGCAATATCCATCACATCGACGAAGAAATCTGTATTAAAGGAGATAATAATAAGTAACGACCGAAGACGAATGCAATAGAGGAGACTTTCGTGCTGAAACCATACCTGAGTCTTCCTTTGTGAAGCAGAGAGGCGGAGTTACTCGGAAAACATTTCCATAAAAGCAGCCTTTTCCGACCAATACACCCATGTCTGTTCTCAAGAAATCCATCTTTGATCAGCGAACCGATGACAAACAATCATATGAATTTGAAATAGATATCATATCACAATCTCTAACAGTTTGGCATGAATTCTTACCTTTCATCAACTCCATCACATGCAAGATTTCTGTTTTGGCAGGGGTTTTCTTTGCGCGATCAGTGACTAACTCCATTCCGAGCATCAGACCTCTTCCCCGTACATCGCCAATGACTACAAACATTAACCATGAATGTATCAGAGGAAGCAAATAATCGAAACAGAAGAAAGACTAGATCCCAAATACCATCCATACAGTTTAAGCAAACTTACTTTCATGCTTTTCTTGAAGTGCCTTGAGTTGATCTTTCAAGTAACGACCGACAATTAAAGCATTTTCTTGAAGTTTTTCTTTGTCAAGAACTTTAAGAACAGCATGGCCAGCTGCTGTACATACTGGATTACCACCAAAGGTATTAAAATAACATCGGCGAGTCAGGACTTGAGCAAGTTCTGGAGTAGTGATCACTGCACCTATCGGTATACCATTTCCAATACCCTGAGCATAACTCACTACTAAGCATAGACAATAAGTATACAAGGAATCAACTTAAGCAAAGTAAATAGGAGTCGACCTTAGCCATTGTAACGATATCCGGCACGACTCCGTGAGCTTCAAAACCCCAGAAATGACTTCCGGTGCGTGCGAATCCTGTCTGCACCTCGTCGGCTATGCAGAGACCTCCAGCTTTTTTTATGGTTCTGTATACAGCAGGCAAGTAACCAGGTGCCAATTCCAGTATTCCACCTACCCCCTATAAATAAACCCAATCTATAAAAGAGTTCTGATTGCAGAATTTCATCTTAATGAAATAAAGAGTACTATAAGATTAGGCATCTAAAGCAATAGAAGGCTTGTTCTTTATGAAAACTGATATTGAGTTGATTGCGGCGATAAAAGAGTAAAGTGTATCAGTACCTGTATTGCTTCTGAAATGAAACCTGCAACACTACCAGAAGTGCCAAAGTCATTATTTCTTCAACATCTTTAGCATATTTTTCACCATCTGAACCAAAGACTCCCCTGTATTGATCTGGATTCAGTGCATGGTGGACTCCACTCTGGAAAATTAGGGTTCAGTAAATCTCCTAAACACCCACTTGAACTTACCTACTGTGTGAGAAAAAAAATGCAAGAATGCATGTATGTGCATGAACTTACCTACTGATTCAGTGCATGAATTTGCTGATTGAGAATGTAAAAGAACATTCAATGAAGATCTATGATCACTTATCCAACTGAAAGCACAAGCTTCATCAAGCCAAAGTTTACATAAGAACATCTTATCAGAGAAAAGCATTACATGTACCTGAATAACATTGAATTTCCAGTTGTAGTGAGCAGTTGCACCCATTGTCCCAGCTGCATTCCCATGGTAGGAATTTCTAATTGATACTATATCATGACAACCAGTATAGAGACGAGCAATCATCATGGCTAACTCATTTGCTTCAGTTCCAGAATTTGTGAAAAAAACGACCTGCATTGAGTGCAAAGATTCGATTCAAGCGCACTGAGGAAAAGAAACAGATAGGTGGAAGGGTAAATGCCCAGGAACAACCTTGAGATCCCCAGGAAACTTGGAAGCTAATGTTTCTGCAAAATCTGCAATGGCATTGTTTAGATACAGAACAGTAGGGTGCTGCAGCCGCTTTGTCTGATTGATTATTGCCTCAATAACTTCAGGGTGGCAATGGCCGCAGCAAACAGTAGCAATTCCACCAAATGCATCCAGATAGCGCCGACCATCCTCATCAAATAAGTATTGCATCTTTCCATCCACAATGTTCAACTGTTCAAACACAGATATGTTTATGAATACAGAACTATCTAACAGATAAAGAAATAGTTTGGAGATCTAATGCATCCTCCATTATGAAGAAAACGAAGAAAAACTTTTTTTTTTTTTGACATTAGCGACAGATCGAGATTTGATTTTTGGGGAAGGCAACGCACGGGTTTATGGTAGAGATGGGGAAAGGAGGAGCTGAGGAACTCCGATCGCTTCCGGAGAATCTCATCCGCCCGCGGGCCGTCGTAGGGAGGCGGGGTGTAGTCGAAACGGGGCATTTGGGGGAGGATGGAAGCGGGGCCGGCGGCATGCTCGTCGACCGTCAGGGCCGCAGACGATTGGCAGAAGAATCTCTTAAGATTCAGGGAAGAAGAAAGAGAAGGAGAAAACCGTTGGAGGAGAAGCCTCTTCATCGGCGTCGAATAAGAGAGATAAAGGCGAGGAGAGGAAAAAAATTCATTCCAATAGTAAATAAAATATCATTTTATTAATCATCAAAATACTATCCTATCCTATTCTATTTTTATTATCTAAATTATTTCTCTAATCTAGTTAGTTTTTCGTAACTATGAATTATAATTATTATAATATATATAAATTATATTATAATTATCATAATATATACACAGATCTTATTCAACTAAATCAACATTATTCAACCATATATTATAGTATTATAGTAATAAATTAACAGTAACTAATGAAATTCTATTTAACTCAAATTAACGCTATGTATCTAACAATTATTAATGTATAACCATTACGATTTATAACTATTATAATATATACATAAAGGAGATTATAATTTAAGTTAATATTAGTCAATAGTATATTATAATAGTTACGAGTCATAATTATAATATATACATTAGTGTTAGTCAAAAGCATATTTAGTAATTAGTTCGATCAAATAAGAAAGAGTAATTTGGGTAATAAAAATGGGATCAACACTATTTAATGATGAATAAAAGGATATCATTTTAAATAATGTAATAAAAAGGAGAGCTTTTTTTTTAAAATAAAAAATATTAAAGAATTAGACAATTTTAAAAAAGCTCTCGTTCTTAGTAAGAAATCAAAGGGCACCCCTAAATTGCCAAAAGGTATTTTTTAAAAAAAAAGTATTTAAGACATCCCATTATATTTTTAGTGTTAAAATAAACTTATTCAACCTACTCAAAAAAAAAGTATAGCACTTTTATATTAAAAATTATTTATCATCTTAATTAAAATTATTAAAATTTTATTACAATTACTTTTAAAAGGATTAAATTATTATATTAGTCAACAATAATATTGTAGCCATGACTATTATAAAATTATAGCAACCGTGACAACAACTGGTGTTATACCTGGTTATAGTTGTTGTAGCAACCAATTAGTCTATGCTATAATAAAACTAATGAATCAAGTAATATTAAATTAAAAAAAAATATTAATCAGTAATATTAAATTTGAAATAATCAGTTTGATCTATATAAGTTTTTATCGGTAATTAAGATAAATTAAAAAGTATTCACGATGGATAATTTAGAAGCTTCTCATGATTATACATCTTTTACAAATATACCGTAACTAAGAATCTAATCATGAATGCAAAAAATGATTAATCAAAATATCAAACCTAGGAGGACTGATTCAACCATGTTATAATAGTTGTATCAACTAATTAATGATTGCTATACTAATTTTACGATGCTTTTAATATCGGTAAAATGATTTTAATCAAGGTTAAAAAATTTGACCAATTTGATAATTTTTTTTATTTAAATGTGTTTTAGGTATTTTCTTCTGACTAATTTGAACTAAAAAAATAAAATTTATTCTAATTCATTTTAATAGTTATGGTACAACTGCTACCCGTTCTAGCACTAGAACAAGGTTATTTAAAATTTAAGAAATATGATGGAGGAAAAGAACAATTAATAATGTCAAATATATAACCTAAATCTTATATATTAATATATAACTTAAATACTTTATTTTTTAATAAAAAATACATGTATATAATCTTGTTGTTAATATTTAATGGGATAATTAAATTAAATTTATTTTTCTAAGATATGAAATTAGTTTATAATTATAAATTTAACATAACTCTAAAAGTTTTAATTGGTGGTAATTTATATGTGTATAATATTAAATTATAATTATGCTGTATTAGATAATAATTTTATTTTAATCTTAGGATTCTAAAATTAGAAGCTAAATTAATTAAAAAATCATAATTAATATAACTTTAAAATTTATTAACCTTATAAATCATCAATATTATGTCCATTTGCAATTACGTGTAATTCACAAATTTAATAATTGAAAATTTTGTCAAATATTGAATCATAATTCAAATTTGGTAAAATACTTAAGCCTTAAGTTTTGGAAGCACTAATAACATAGAATAAATTTAAAAGGCACTTATTATCATTTTCATTAAAAGATATCTTTTTACAAAATATTAAAATAACACTTTAATATATATATATATATATATATAATTTTTTTATTTTAATATCATTGTAATAGCTATAGTCTAACTGGTATAATATGAAATAAAATTATTTTAATTTAATTTAAAATATATGGATTACTATTATATTAAAATATTTTTTACCAGCTTAATTAAAAATATTTAAACTTATCAAAATTATTTAAATTTTATTAAAATTATTTTAAAACTATTATAAGTAAAAAAAAAAAAAAATACTAACATGGTCTTATAATTTTAGGCTCTCTATTGGAATTCAATATTATCATGAAGTGTTATCTAAAATTAGGGTGCTATCTAAAATTAGGGTTGGCTAGGTAAGAAGAATATTTAAAATAGTAAAAGAAAGATCCTATTGAGACTTAAGTTAATAGTAGTCACAACATATTGCATCTGCATAGGTATGATATTATTTATTTTGGGCTTAAATTTTTATAAATTTATTTTTTGGGTTTACCTAAAAAGTCCACATATTTCCATAATGATATGATATTATCCACTTTGAGCATAAGCTTTACCCAAAAAATCTCATACCAATAAAGACATTTTTTATTTTATAAACTCATGATTTTTTTCATGTATTTTCAATGTGAGACTTTAATTGTATTCCCAATAGTTTTAATTAACACGGGAAACTATAGGAGAAATATGATGTAATACAAGACGCTCTCAATACTCACCCCTCTAGAAAATCCACCATAAGAGTTTAGAAAAATAACAAGAAAATAAATTTTCTAACAAATTTAAAAGCTCACAATATATTTTAATCTCAAAAATATCCTTTTCAATAATACAAAAGATAACTTTTATAGGCGAGACTTAGAACAATCCTTCACTGCTTTAAATGAGATTTATATTTCCTAAGACCTCATTAAATGAAATTTATATTTCCTAAAGCCTTGAGAATAAAAAGTGAGTTTAACAATGACAAAACATACCGTGGCATTAAAGACTCATCGGTTCTCAAGTACCAAGAAGAAAATCACCAAGAATATCAAAAGCTGGTTGATCCTTTCCAATTCCTAAGTATCATGTTAGTCTTTGAATTACCGAGTAGATTAGTCTTTCTCGAGACTATTATAAATCTTTCCCGAGTAGATTCATTTTTTTTGAGTAGATTAGTTTTTCTTGAGTATCGTTACAAATTTTTCCTAAGTATCATTATAAATGTTTTTCGAGTAGCATGTCCAATCTAACATACTTCAGTTAAAATGATCATAACTTTGGATATTATTTTTTTATTATTGAAAATTAGTCATTCATGACTTTTCAATAATATATGACTTGGCCTATAATTTGTTTTAAATAAAAGTAGATTAATTTTGAAGTTGTCAATCTAAGATCTCTCTTAGAATTTTTATTTTTTTAAAATAAAAAATTAAAGAATTATATATTTTAAAAAGACTCTTGTTAAACGACCCAACAATTTCTTTTATAAAATATGTCAAAATAAATTATCAAAACTCTATTCGTTAAAATCAAAAGGGCATAGTCAAAAGTGTTGGTGTAATCGATTTCTGATCAAGATTAATCAGGTTGATTAAATTTGAGTTAACTCAAGTTGGGATTTTGATGTTTGATGAATATGTTAGTTGGTTGAGACGTCAAGTATGTCAAGGTTGACCGTATATTTGATAGTCGATCAATATGTCAAGTTGGTTGAGCGAAAAGTCAAGTAGGTAAAAGTTGATCGGATACTTGACAAGATATGAAAAATTTAAGTGACTCACGGTCGACCGAACACTTGGCGATCGGAAGTCCAACATGGAGTTAGTATAAGAAGAAAGACTAAGTAGGTCACGATTGACCAGACACTTGGCAATCGAAAGTCCAAAAGAGAGTTGGCATGAGGCATGAAGTCCTAGCAAGTCAAAATTGACTGGATGCTAGTCAATAAGGATGTCCCAGTAGGTCAATGTTCACCACAAAAAAATTATCGATTAGCGATAGAAATTTTCGTCGCTATTCGGTCGCTAATTGAGATTAGTGACCGATTAGCGTCTGAATTATTCGGTCCCTATTAGGTGTGTTAAATATGACTATTTAAAATAAAAAAAGTGTGTTAATAGGAGAATAAAATGTATTGGAAATTTTTAGAGATTTTTGTGAATTTAATTAGAACTAATTGGAGAAATTTATGGGATATAAATAATAGGTTTTTGATAAGCCTATTCGAAATATTAATTAAACGAGAGTTGATTTGGTTTTATCAAAGCTAAGGTTGAAATTAAAGTAACCTAAGTTGCAATTATCAAACCCTAAGTTGAATTTATTTAATCCTAAAGCTAAGTTAATTAAAGCTTAAGCTTAATTATTTAATCTAAGGCCTTCTTCATTCACTCGACAGTTTTCCTCCCCACTCCCGATTCACTGTGCATTGCGATCTCACTCAATTTCTTCCTCGCCGATCAAGCTTCACCCGACGCCGCTGATCTCCTTTCCCCTCTCTCAATTCCTTGGATTGATGGCACCGATCGTGGTCTTCGCCTGATGCCGTTGCCGCCGACCTAGCTTCTCCGATCGCCAACCACCACCAGCCGAGCCCTTGCTGGCCACAACCCCATCCGACGTTGTCTCCCTCATACCGGCAACCCTTCTGATCGATTGATCACCCCAGCCGTCGGTCATCATTATCGGTCCTCTTCCAGATCTGCTCCGACCACTCTAGACCAGTCGACAGCCACCGGTCGACCACCATCCGCTGTTCCAGTCACAGATCTGACGAAGTCGCTACTCCGGTCAACCACAACAGCAGTCCCCTCTTCTCCTAATCTTCACCCCACGACATCTCTTCTTTTCGATTCATAACCGGCTGGCCACCCTAGTGCTGCTGATCAGCACCACAAATTGCTCTGGCCATGATGATTACCGACAGCTATCAACAGTAAGGTAAGGGATAGCTGTGGTTTGTATAAGTCGTGGATATTATTAGATTTAGAGTTGATTTTTGATTTGTATCAATAGGACTTAGTTCCTGTTCCGGCCAGTCACGGTGTTCGACGGGTCTAATTTTTTCCGGCCTCTTTCGATCAGCTCTAGCTGCTATAATAGAAGGTAAGAAAGAGTGGTTTAGATGTTTGAGTTAATGGATGAAGTGTGTAGGTTAGATTACTTGATGTAGTTGTACGTAATTGGCTTCCACCTTTTTGGATGACATGTAATTTAGTCATGCACATTAGGTGTTTGATGAAATATTTGGTTGGAGTTTGTTAATAAATTCCTTGATATGGGGATTGTTTCACATGCTCAAATTATGTGGATAAGTTGTGGATAGGGGTTAGCTTGTGTAG
>JBBUKS010032252.1:0-11023 GCA_038050645.1 Hedychium gardnerianum | reverse complement strand
ACACATTAGATACAAGTGAGATGTTAGGAAGATGAACAAAACTCAAGATGTTGATTTAGTGTATTTATTTGAGTTTTCATTTTATCAAAACAAATGCATTTTGTGAAGTTCAATCATGGGGAAAGTAAATGTGCAAGTCATGTGCATTTAGCTCAAAGATCATGGTTAGAAATTATTCTTGAAAATTATTTTAGAAAACCTTAGTCAAGTCTATTTGTTAATAGAAATCACCATTAATTAATTAAATACAAAGTTAGAGTGAAACATTGAAAATAATAATTTTTAATTTTATATCATTCTTTAAAAATGGGTAAAAAATTATTTTTTCATGATAGTATATGTCTATATTTCAATTTTATATGACATAAATAATGTCTATATAAAATTTAATGATTTATTAAATCGAACTTAGTTATGTTTAATATTATTTATTTATTTATTAATCTTATATAAATTTATTTGTTAAATTTTTTATCGAATTAGAATTTTTTTTATAGAGCCCAATATTTTTTATTTTTGACATATTATAAATAATTTTAGATTATAAAAATTTATAAATTTTATGTATTTAATAAAAAATCATAAAACAAATTTATAAATAATTTTTATTTGAATTAATAAATAAATTTATTTATAAAATATTCATGTTCAACTGAGATTATTAATATTTAAATTTATTTATGGTAGATATTCTTTTATTATTGAATAAATATAAATAAACTTTATTTTTTAAACACCAAGTTTATTTATAACCCTACTCAATTGAGTTGCTTTGCAGAATAAGTCTCTGCACCAATCCCTTTAACTACCGTCGCCTTTAAAACCTTTAAACCCTTTCGAGCTCCACCTTCCTCCGCTGCTTGCTCCGATGGCAACAGGCGCCGCCACGGTCGCCGCCGACGCCGACACCTTCCACAGCGACAATGCTACCGACGACCATCAGTTTTCCATCTTCCTCCCCGTGCTCTTCATCTATCTAGCGTTCATGGGTGCACTAATCTTGCTGTTATTAATATGGCTTAATCAAGATTTTGATTTGACTATGACCCAGGGCGTCGAGCTTGTTAACGGCCGTGGCCGCCTCGACACCTCCCGCTCGAGACAGGAAATCTCCGGAAATTCCTCGCAGATGACCGTCGTCTCCCGAAGCAATCATCCTTCGGTCGTCCACGCGATAAACTCAAACGGAGCCAGGGACGAGGCCGCGGTGGTCGCCGGGGTTAGTGAGTCGACCAGGGCCGGGGGCACGACGACCGTGGATGAGCGGCCGGTGGTCGTCGTCCCCGCCGGACTCAATGAGTGGGTCATCGACACGCTTTGTATCTCCGAATACAAGGCCGGCGAGGGCCTCCGCGACGGCTCCAGCGGCGAGACCTCCCAGTGCATGATCTGCCTCGGCGAGATCATGGACGGGCAGATCGTCCGGTTTCTGCCGGAGTGTAGCCATGTATTCCACGTCCAATGCATCGATGCATGGCTCACCGAGCACGTCAGCTGCCCTCTCTGCCGGAGGGCCGTAATGAGCAATTCTGCCGTCTAACTTTTCTGGTATCTCCGGCGAACTTCCCGTTCACGGGAATTAATTACTGACTCGTTCTGCAATTGACAGAGTCCAGATTGAGAAGCAAATCTCAAATTATTTGCCAAGTTTTAGTATTCGCATTATTATTTTTTGGATTAATTGCTAAAACAAACTTCTTTTATCTTGATAAATCTTATCATACACTTTTAAAATTAGTAAATTTACTATATATATATTTTGAAAAAATCGTAATAAACAAATCATGTATCCACGTCATCTCCTATTAAATCTCATCATTTATAAACAAATAATAATAGTCGCCGCCGTCGTTGGTGTCTCCGCCACCGGCTCCCTTCTGTCCCTCCTCGCCTGTTCGGTTCTACTAGCTAGGCCACCGACGAGGTCCTGGGGGAGTTGAGTGCCGCTATCTTGGTGGCAAAAATGTTGCAGATATCTTTTTTGCCACTTAAACTGGTTGCAGAGCGCCGCCTCCGCCGGATGGTTGAACGTCATGCATGTCCTTTACGTTCAGATAGAAAATAAATTTATAAATATTGTTAATTGATTTTATTGTTTATGACGAGGGGAGTAGAAATACTGACCCATTCAACCTCACTCCAAATGGAAAGCCTTGGACTTGGTCAAAGTAAACTATACGTGACATACCTTTCTAACTCGGTTAAAAGCGTTTGGAGTCGGCTTAGTTCAGGAGGGTATTCAAATGAAGTCGGGTTTTGCTTCAGGGTCGTTTAGCCTACTTGATAAGGGACTCGTCATTGCTATAGGATCACTCGACTGAGCTTAGAAGTAGGCTAATAGGAAATATGAGAATTCATCCGAGTCAAAGATCATGCAGATAGAACTCGGACTCGGCAAAACAAGGGGTATATTAATGAAAGATGCCCCATATAAGTGTTTGGAATAGTTATTCCAAATAACATATGCGACTAGTAAGGAAAAGGAAGAGCAATAGTTATCAATGTGGAAGTTAGGCGTCTACTCGAGATCACGCCAGAAACTAGCATGTAAGGGATATGTGGTTGTATCTGAAGAGTCATAGCCGCTGGTGTCGAACAACATTAGATAAATGAATTGAAGAGTCATAGTAGTCGAAGTTAAAGGACGTCGGATAACGAAGAGTCAGGTCTTTTTTTCCCTATAAAAAGTATTTGCTCCAACAGCCCAAGATATGCACACTTATCCGAGAAACTACCATTTCTCTGTTCATTTCTTCAATTCTGACTTAAACATAGGAGACGCTACGCTAAGGTGCGTCTTTGATCTTTTTCTTAAGTTTGAGACAATTGTCTTTGATATGACCTCACTAAGTATGCTTCTTCGTCTTGATCCATCGACGACTTCAAATTTGACTTGCTCGTTTTTTCTTGTAGAGCTATGCTGTCATTCGTTTTTTTTGTTTCTCTTCGAACTTGTACATTTAGACTCGTGTAATTTCATTATTAAAAAAAATTCTTCTAAGCTACTTACCTCAAGATTCTTTAAAATATAATATGAGTCTACTATCGATAGGGACGAAGACAAGAAGGGGGGAGCGATGGCAGCGGCCGCCCTCCCTCTCATGGCATTCGGTTTGGATCATGACTCTGATTTCAATTGTTAGGACAAAAAAAAAAGAAGATATTTTTACAATAAAATGATATTATCAACTTTGGATCCAAGCCCTTATGAATTTATATTTGGGCTCTACCCAAAAGGTCTCATACAAATAAAAATATCTTTTTCTTTTATATTTTCAATATAGACTTTGATTGTATTTCCAATACTGTACACTTAAATACACACATCAAATATAGCAAAACCTAACTTAACCTTAGTTATAGCACATCAAAATTATGATTTAACCATTTGGGGTACTTTTAATCTCACTTTTTTTGTATGTGTGTCAATGTATATTATAATCATTAATCGAATTCATAAACTATAATAAATCTGTACATAAATTTATATATAAAAATTTATTATGCCTTGTATTATTATAGCAAAGATGATTATATTTACCTCATACGTCTTTCATAGTCTGTCTCAACTTATGTAAAGAGAAATAAATCATAAAATTAATTTATAATCAACTGTTAATTAACTAGGAGATCGGAGAAATTTTTTTCCCTCGAAAACATGCGTCGACCACCTTGTCTTATTAAAGATATTAAAGTTCATTAATATATCTATTAATTTATATTTCAACATAATAAATTCATATATGAAAATATATAAATTTTTTAACCCGATACAATAGGTAATAAATATGTTCATTATATTTATTTTATGAAATGAATTTTAAAATTTATATGTTTTACATACTAAGCATGATGAAAATGTCATTATAACAACTATTTATTTCTATGTATTTCTATATTGTTGGTGTAATCATTCTCGGATCAATATTAACTAGTTTGATTAAGTTCGGATTGGTCCGAACTTGAATTTCGTATTTGATAATATATGAGAGAGAAGTCAAGTAGGTAAAGAAAAACTGGATACTTGACTTGGAAAGTCGTAACTGGAGGTTAGACAATGGAAAGTCCTAATTGGAGCTTAGACAATGGAAGTTCTAGTGGGGCTAAGCAATGAAAATCGTAACTAGAGGTTAGGCAAGGCGAAGTCCTAATTAGAGGTTAGATAGGTGAGAAGTCTACCGAGTGACTAGCCCTAACTGAGGCTAGGCAGTGAAAGTCTTAGCAGGGCTATGCAGTGGAAGTCCTAACTGGAGGTTAGGCAAGGGAAAATCTTAACTAGAGGTTAGACAGATGAGAAGTCTACCGAGTGACTAACCCTAACTAAGGTTAGGCAAGGGAAAATCCTAACTGAGGTTAGACAAGGAAAAATCCTAACTGAGGTTAGGCAGGGTGGAAGTCTACCGAGTGACCAGTTCTAACAGGAGGTTAGGTAGGGTGGAAGTCTACCGAGTGACCAGTTCTAACTGGAGGTTAGGCAGGGTGGAAGTCTACCGAGTGACTAGTTCTAACTGGAGGTTAGGTAAGAGAAAAATCCAAGTGGGTCAAGAAAAACTGGATACTTGGTAAAGAAGCCCTGACAGGTCAAGAGTGATCGGATGTTAGGCAACGAAAAGTCCCAACAGGTCACAAATGACTTGAGAGTTGGGCAAAGGAACCCTAAACTCAAGTTCTAAGTTTAGGGTTGGTGCAATCGATTGGTATAATCGCTTGAGAGTTATTTTTGTGAAGCACAGAAGGGTGCTGAATCGATTAGGTCAATTGATTCAACATAGGTCAATCAATTAAGGTAATCAATTGAAGGTGTCATCGCGAGAAAATAAAAGGAGTCGAAATCGATTAGGGCAATCAATTCCGTCATCACCAATTGATTAGGCAATCGATTGGATGATTTTCGTGAGGAACAAAAAGACTTGGAATCGATTAGGGGTTGAAGCAATTGATTAGGGTAATGGATTGAAGATGTTTTTCGCGAGAACAAAAGGCTTTAGAATCGATTTGGGTAATCAATTGGAAGCTAGTAATCAATTGATATGGCTCATCAATCAATTGGCCAGGCGAAAAAAAATCGTTCTACAGGTTTTTGAACGATCATCTGACGTGACAATCTATTAGGGGTAAGCCTAATCGATTAGGAAGCGTTTTCCAACCCGAGAGAAATCCTAGAAAAGGGGGTTTCGTGACATTTCTTCAAGGCTGGTTTTTGAGAGGTTAGAAGCGAAGTGTTGCTGTATTTTCAACTGATCAAGAGGCATTTCCAAGCAACAAGAGATCAAGTAAGCAATGTTAATTATTGTAAAATCATTTTCGATTGTATTGCTTGTGTATTTTGTATTTCTTGTTGCATTCTCGTGTTTGAGTTTGTACAAGGCTTCTCCGCCTCTGGAGAGTTTCCGAGAATGAGACATTCATAGTGGAGTTGTGAGTGTGAGGAGTGAACCCTTGGATTAGTCATCTTAAGGAGGTAGATACCAACTAAAATATGAGTATTAACCTTGTGGAGTCTTCACTTCAAGTTTCCACTGCAACATCAAGATTGAAGAAGCAAACAGAGTTATTCACGCTCTTCTAGCTCATACCGGTCCTAACAAGTGATATCAGAGCAAGGTCGCTCTTCACCGGACTAACCGCCAGAAGGAGCAAAGAACCAGAGGAAGAAGAGGAAGAGCCCTAAATTTTCAACAAGTTAAAGACTTATCATTAAAGAAGCTCAACTTCAAAATTGAATCCCAAGAGGGATTTGGATATGATATCCGAGCACCTCTACTTTTTGGATTGGGAGGATTCAACCAATGGAAAGTTAGAGTTGAGAATTTCTTCATGATGAACATAGAGTAATTGTTTGCTCTAATGGAGGAATTTGAAACCCTAATGGTTAGCAATGGAAAACTCCTCAAGAAGAAGAAGTGGACCAATGAGCAACTCCAAAAATCTAAAATAAACAACAAGGTAACCAAAATTTTGGTTAGTTTGATTCCTAAAAATATCTTGTGTAAATTAGGAGATTACAAGAGTGCAAATGAGTTATTGAGTAAGTTGGTCAAGCTCCATGAAGACCCCTCCTCAACGCCAAGCAAAGACAAATTCAAAGAGGAAGACTCTTTGGATCAAGAACATGAGGATTCAGAGGTTGAGAGATGCTCAACATCCAAAGAGGAAATTGAAGAAGTATATACCTCAAGGATTGAGGGGGATAGCTCATTGACACCGGATTGAGAAGAAGTCTCTACATCTTGAATAAATGAGAAAGAAGAATGTGCCTCATTTATGAGCAAAGATATAACAATTTTAATTGTTAAAAATAAAAAACATATCATATGCTTTGAGTGTAGGGAGAAAGGACATTATAAGAGCAAGTGTCCTAAATTGGTGAAGAAGAAGGTTCAAATGACACCAAGAGCAAAGAAAAAAATATCAAAGGAAGCCAAAATCTTGATACAAAAGAGCAAAGAACACATTGTGTGCTTCTTGTGGAATTACAAGGGACATTACCAAAATCAATGTCCAAAGAGGAGACCTTCAAATAAGAAAAAGGGAGAAAGCTTACATCAAGAGGGAGCTTCAAAGAACAAAACTAAGGTATCATTAGTTAATAATATTACTTTATATCATGATGACAAGTACGTTAGAAAATAGATTTTATAATCTTGGTGCAAATTATCATGAAAATAAGAACCTTGATGAGCATAGTGAAAAGTTTAGGGTATTTAATGGTTGACTTATCAAACCTAACGATAGGAAGATATATAGAAAATGATCTAGGCAAGAACCCTAAGCAAGTTAGATATATACCTAGGAAGAAGAAAATCTAAGGCAATCATGAAAAGTCAAGGATTAGTGACTTAGAAATAGAAAATCAAGTCTTGAGGTCAAGACTTGATAAATTGGAGAAAATCCTTAAGAAAATAACAAATAATGTGAAAGGGTTGAAGAACCAAAACCTAGATTTAGGAAGACAAGAATCATTTAAGGGCAAGAAAGATTTGAGATACAAACATAAAGCCAAGGAGAATATGCCTTCATATCATAAAGTTTCATATAACTATGGAATAACCCTAAGTCTAGGAATCAAGTCAAGGTTACAAAGGAGGTTACCCCTAGTGTTGATCTTGAAAAGACTAATATGACTAAGGCTTCTAAGAAACCTCAGAAAGTTATTAAGAATGTATCTAGGAAAGTTATTCCTACTGAATACCTAGTACACTCAAGGAGCACCAATAAGTTTTGGAGTTCCTAAGTGTGTGTTCTCTACACCCTAGATGGGTATAGGGTATGTCAACCCTAATTAGAAGGGTAGTTAACCCAACCATGATAAAGTTGATATTTTAGAGCATTTTCAAGGTATTGCAACATCTTGAAAATGAGAAGTTGATTTTTATTCTTGAAGAGTTTAAAGTGTGCCAATAAAAATTTAAGGTATTGAGATTAATTAAATTGACACAAATAGATACTACAAGAAAAAAGATCATACATAATACTTAAAAGATAATGCTTTTTGTAAAAAAAATATTATTTTTTTTTACAATGCTTTTAGTGAAAACCGTAGTTTATGTTTTTTTTTCTTATCAAAGACAACGTTTTTTCAAATAACCATTGTCTATTAGTATTTTTTGGGGGTCAAAAATAATGATTTTTAAAAAATATTGTCTATGAACGTCTTTTTTAGTGTTTACGATAATAATTTTTTAAAAGCGTTATCTACTAAAAATTTAAGAATTTTAAATCTCTAAACCCTCTGCAAACCCT
Source organism: Hedychium gardnerianum (assembly GCA_038050645.1). NCBI lineage: Eukaryota > Viridiplantae > Streptophyta > Magnoliopsida > Zingiberales > Zingiberaceae > Hedychium > Hedychium gardnerianum. Next base: position 3,280 of record JBBUKS010032252.1, on the reverse strand, counting down.
TCGCCGAATTCTTTCCACCAAAACCATCTTGCTGAACCTATTTCTGCCAAAACCCTCTGTAAACCTCTCCACCGAAAATTTCTGCTGCAAACCCTAAACTCCCTCTTTGGTGAACCCCTCTCCCTGAACCTCTCCATCGAACCCTTGGCCACCGACAAGGGGGCCGCTGACAAGGGAGTCGCTGACGAGGAGAAAGGCTACAAGGAGGCCACGAGCACCGGTTGCTCGAGAGGTGGCTGGTGAGGCAACAAGCGGTGGCCGCTCATGAGGTGGCTGCTGCCTCACCAGCGCGCGAGGCAGCTATTGCCTAGCCAAGCAACGAGCGGCCGCTTCGCGTGGAGGCGGTTCATGAGCGACTACTTGAATGATGAGGTAACCTTGTCTTCCTCTTGTTACAACAATCCACAACAAGCTTTCTTAAGTAGTTCTAGGGATTTCCTCACGTGGCCACGAGGTCGCTACATGGTGGATCCCGACGACGTGGAGGCGTACTTCATCGATGAAGAAGAGATGCCGATGATAACGCCATCAAGGTTAGCCCACCAACAGCTAAATCAGTGGTGGAGAGCCTCCCGTCAATGCTCCTCATGGAGGAGGAGGTTGCGAAAGCCGACACAGTCTGCGCAGTGTGCAAAGATGGGATCTTGGTGGACGAAAGAGTTAAGCGGCTTCCTTGCTCGCATCTTTATCACAACGAATGCATCCTGCCATGGTTGGCGATTCGAAACTCGTGCCCCCTCTGCCGGTTCGAGCTTCCAACCGACGATCCCGAGTACGAGAACTGGAAAGGGAGAAGGGCGGCGGCGGCGGCGTCTGGAATTGGGGTCATCTCCGACGAGTCACAGCTCAGGTATGATTTTGAAGTGTTGCCTGTAGCTTGAAGTTCTCAAATGCAGCAGTTCTATCTTCTATGTGCATACATAGTTAAGATGTGACGTTGAGATATATATTATAACTAAATTTCTGTTGTTTAGCAACTAGCGAACAAAGTTTTCCCTCTCTTTTCTCAGGTAGTGATGAGAGATTTGAATTCTTAATATGTTGTACAAGAAAACCAGTCTGAATATTGTGCCTTGTTATGTAGCTTTTGCAGAATCGAACGATGCAAAGGCACATTTTTTTTATAGATGATTGGCATGCTATATTTATGTGGAGGTGTTAACAATTTATTTTAGCAAGCAGAGCTTATTCTTGAAATTTTTGCAGATGTTATTGTTAGATATAAAAAGGTATTTAATGGCTTAGCTTGATGTTTTGTAGATGTAGGTTTGCTTTCAAGTGAAATTGCTTAGTGAAGTACTTGGGGTTCGAATATTGTAGGCTTCTAGATTACTGCATCTAGCTATGGGTTCAATGTATACATTATTGTTGTAGCATCAGGCCAACATATATTCAACTTTCTAAACTATGTTGGCATCAGAATTAGTGCAAACTTAAAGAATATCATCACAAAAGAAAGAAAAGTAAAACCTTAGTTGGTAAGCTAGTTTCACTTGTTACAAACGGTTGTCATACTAAATGATGCCAAGTTAAATAGTACTTGTATGATATTTAGCAATCACTAATTGGATGTTTAATTCAACCATGAATGTGAAGGCAGGAAGCACATTGCTAGACAATAGAGTATAAACTATCTAAGCCTGGAACACATACCTATTTCCTGCAATTAACATGATACAATCTCACCCTCATCGATTCACCTCCTATGAGTTACCCAAAGTACTTTGTAATTTGTGTATAGTGCTATTTTATAATTTATTTCCTAAACTTTAGGTATTTGCTACACTTGGATTTGAAATCAATTTCTCTTGATAAAAATATGAATCATACAAGATGAATTCAAACATCAAATTACAGAAAGCATATTCTTTTTCTTTCCTTTTGAAATGATAAGATCTATGACATCTTCAACCTCGATTGCGCATTGTCTTGAACCTTTTACTCTTTTTTTTCCCGGGATAGTCTCTTCTGTAGTTATATATTTCTTGCTTTGGAATCATTGAACAATCTTCAAGTGATCTAGATTGCAATATAGATTTGTGTTGTGCCTAACTAATCAAATTTCTCTCTGATTATAAATGATGGTTTTCTCATTCCTTCAAACAGTGAGTATCATTTCTCATGCTCTATAGAGTAATCCTCTCTCTCACAACACTTTTATTGTTATTTGATGACTGGTAATTCTTTTTCCTGAGTAAACTGAATAACCTTAATCTTCAAATGAGAAATTAGATTTCTCATTAAATATATGAATTTAAAACACTGTGTCTTTTGTATTATCTGCTTTACCCACTATGAAAGCTTAGATATGTCAATGGTTCAATTTGGTGACATACTCATGTTACTTATTCTAGTTATGATAGCTCTAGTACCATTGGAGAATCATTAGTAGTTCTTTGCCTTCTGTATATGCAAACTAGTGCACTTAGAATGTAGAAATATTGCAAAAAAATCACACAGAATTTTCATCTCATAGTATTTACTTTGAATCATTGGAAGAAGTATAACAAGTGATGCAGAAGAATCCCTTTCTCACGTGATTAAGTATAGGAATGTGTAGGAAATATGAATACATGAGAGTGAAATTGCACGGCAAAAGTTCGGATGATCGGCACAAGTTTTGCCTCTTTCGAAGAAAATATACTATCGTTAGTTCTTTCTCACCGCCGACTACTCGTGACTACTTTGACTTCACTTGAGCTCACGGAGACGAGTACAATTGTGGTGTGATTCAACAGTGAAGAACTCGTGTCCATCTAATTTGCGATATGTGTGGTTTGGCTCAAAATTGCATCATTCACAGAAGCATAATTGTAGTTCATCCCTATGAAAACTTGACAAGGTAAGGAGGAAGTTAGTTCTGTCTCACTACACCTTTTACCCAAACACACAGAGCTTCTAAAGACTTGTATTAATTATTAATCTCGACACTATTATAGTATTTATTAATAAATGTTACAGTGAGTTTAACTATGTCAAAATAATTTTTATTGAATTTAAATAATTTTAATGAAGTTGATAAAAATTTACAATATAAAAATGTCAGAGATAATATTTTTATCAATTGAACCGGTTTATTTTTTAAATAAAAAAATGATGAAGCATTCTTTTCATTCTGGAAAAAAAAAGGTTCTCAACCACAGAATGTATCAAATCAGAGGAAGTTGCGATAAATAACACTTCAAGATCTGTGATACTTCCCGAGTCACAACTTGTTCTTTGATTTATCCTCCTACATATCTGATCATGCCTCTGTATAGACTCATCCAAATATATATAC
>JBBUKS010032242.1:0-11023 GCA_038050645.1 Hedychium gardnerianum | reverse complement strand
CTCATCAAGCATAGAATTGACACCATATATTTCATAGTAAACTAAGACAACTAAAAACAAGAATCATGCATTTTTTTTCTTGAAAAAAAAATAGATTTGGACATGAGAATAATTGAAAAAAAATAGATTTGGACTTAAGAATAATTGTGAAGCAGACAATTATTCTATCAATCATCACAATTCAAATTCTAACATGATGCCACAACATTCGAATTTTGCAATCATCATGAACAAAAATCCATCATGCATTCAAATGAAGCTCTGATTCCATTGTTAATTAAAAAGATGAACAGTTTGTTTTTGTAAAGATAAACACTTACAAAGATGTCTTGCGATTGATCCTTTTGCTTGTAGTCTAGCAGATGATTACAATGAATTTCCTCTACAGAATCATAAACAAAATCCCTTAGTATTTGATGTTCTTCTTCACTGATTTTTCATCATTCTCCATCTCTTTACTTGGACACATTATATAATATGGAGATGGGCAATTTCTCCAACTACAATGAGCAGTTTTTTTATCCACTGCTAGTCGCCTTGACCAGTTTGGTCGTTCGGAGCTCACCAGTTCCGGGAGACTCCGAAATCAAATCCTTGCATCACAATTAGCATAGAAGTATAATAATATTATAGCTTTGACAGTCATTCAACTATCTGATCTTGATTTTTAGATTTTTAGTGAAATCATAGGTTGGATTGACGCCTACTGTTATCTTAAAAGGAATATGTCATAACCCACTCCACTTAGGAGAGTTTACCTGACTTGCTAAATATTCGGTCCTCCAGATCTGTTTGGACTTCCTACTCAACATCTGATCCTCTGACCTCGGGACTTTCTTCGATGTCCGGTACTTCTTGACCCATTGACCTACTAGACGTTCGGTCCTCTTTGACCCCTCTAGACTTCCTATCTGATGTTCTCGATCTGTTAATTCTTCTGCCTAGTATTCGGTCCAACTGACCTATTAGGATTTTTCTTTGCCTAGTATCCAGTCCAGCCGACCTACTATGACTTTCTTTTGCCTAGTTTTACTAGAACTTTCACTTGTCTTGTCTTACTAGGACTTTTTGATTGAGCTACTTACACACTTGATCAACATCGTTAGCTCACAAATAAACTTAACTTTGAACCTTTGCCAACATTAAAATTCAAGTTCAATTATCTGGTGCTCCCTGCACCAATAAATTTTTTCTTTTTGATTATGACAATCTAGTTCAAAATTAAAAAAACATATAAAATAGATTTTCAAAAGCACTCCCTCTGAATCTAATATCTTCCCCTAAAATTAACATTTTGAGAGTTTTTGAAAATTTATTTAAACTTTAATTTTAACCTATTTTCTCTCCCTTTGACATATATAAAAAAAATTAAGAGTTCCTCCAACAAATCACAATAAAACATTTATAAGTATGAGTGATTTCAAAAATATTTTCAGAAGATAATTATTTTCGTGTATTGAAATGACTTTTAATAAGTATGTAAAAACATTCTAAGTAAAACACTTATAATTTTTAGTAAGTACTCAAAAGATTTTTCATAGATTTTTTAAGTACTCACAAACTCTATGTTTTAAAAATATTTTGATTTTTAAGGGTTATGTGTTTCAAATAGATTTTCAAAAATATGTGAAGCTAGAAAAAGAATTTTCTAAAAAGAATTATCAAATATTTTGAAAATTATTTTAAAAAAAATTAAGTCAAAGAGAATTTAATAAAAATATTTTTAAGTCAAAGATAAGTTTTGAAAAATATTTTTACCCCTTAATAGATATATTCCAATTTAAAAGTTTGATTGCACTTAAAAACATATTCAAAAGACATAAGTAAAGTTTACAATTAAAAAACAATGAATGCAAAAAAATTATTAATACTTGTAATAATTGAAATTAAGCAATTAAGACTTTAATCAATCTAACGGGTCCATAAAGTCCAAGCATGCAAATTAAACATAAGTGTTTCATGCATATTTACATTATTCCTTCCTTTCATATTCATATTTTGTTCAAGTCTAATTTAGCCATTTCTATTTTTTCTTAATTTTACTACATTTTACAATTGGCTAGATTATTCAAATATTTATAAAAACACCTTGATAAATCATTTATTATAATTGGGTATTATTAAGTCTACTTAATTTTAGCTCTTTTTATGAGTCACATATATCTAAGTGTAATGTTCAAGTATAGAGTTGACTTGATTATAAATTAATTGAATTAATTAACTTAGTACTGTTTAATTTAAGTTTATCTTGATTAAGTAATTTTCAGATTAATTGAATTTGACTTATTTACATTGATTATTTAGGTTTAATTAAGTTTAAGTTATTAATTAAATTAAGTTAAAATTGAGTTTAATTAAGTTTGAAGTTTTTAATTAGATTTCAAATTTAATTTGTTGAATTTAATTGAATTTTTAATTAATATTTAATTGATTAAGTTGAGTCGTTAATTAATTTAATCATGATTGAATTTTTAATTAAATTTTTTAATTAAGTTAATTAAGATTGAATTTTTTTAATTGAATTTTATTTAAGATTGATTAAGATTGAACTTTTAATTGAATTTTTAATTAAGAGGTTAAGTTAAACTTAATTTTGGATTTAATTAAGTTAATTTTGGATTAATTAAGTTAATTTTGGATTAATTAAGTTAATTAATTAGTTTAGGATTAATTAATTAGTTGAAAGTTATTAATTAAATTTAATTAGATTGGATTAATTAAGTTTAATTTAAATTTAAGTTTAATTACGAATTCTTAATTAAGTTTAATTAAATTGATTAATTAAGATTAATTAAATGAATTTCAAATTCATTAGGTTTTAATTATTTTGGGTTAATTAATTAAATTGGATTAATTAAATGGATTTTGGATTAATTTAATTTATTAAATTTATTTTGAATTAATTATGTTAGATTTTAAATTAAGTTCAGATTGTACCTTAAATCTATCTCATACATTTCTAGGTTTTCAATCAAAGTAACCTTATAAATTTTGTGAGATGATTGTTAATTTTATATTTATTGATTTAGTTTAAGGATTGTTTGACCTATTAGATTCAAGTTTAACAATTGACCAACTAAGTGCACATGTCATGTTTCAGCTTCCAGGTCGTGGCAAGGCACAGAAGCCCTCTTGGTTATCAGAGTAATGACTACTTTCTAAGACAAAATTGATTCATGAAATTAAACACTTAGCTAATCAATTGAGAAATCTTTGTCTAACTAGTCTAGGATGTGACGAGATAACTTCAGCTAGTTCCATTTAGCTAGTAGACCAAGTAGGGTACTCATCACCCCCCTGACTACCTATACCAAGCTTCCCTAACGTACTATCATCTCGCCCCACCCTGGTACTATGTGGCAAGTGACAAGCAAGCATATCTTCTTAACTAACCATTCTAAATTAAGCATAAAGTAAACTAATCATGCAAAATAAAATAGTAATCATACAAATATGCATGTTTATCTAATAGGAAAAATTATTTTTCTATTGGCTACCCTTGCATCATAACCTCGATAAAGTCTATCTAAGTAGTGAATTTGATTCTTAGTGATCCAATATTGATTTGCTCCAACTCGATTAATCAAGTTTGATTTAGGGATTCATGCTTGGACTCGATTTCTAGCAGTTTGATTCATTAAATAAAGATATGATTTAAACCGAGTCTTAGCCTTGTATCTAAGTTCGGATCAGTTGTATATGACCCTTAAAGTTTCAAGTATCATATCAAGGTGCTTGGAGCCCAAAGTGAACTATTCCAATGCTCCTTTAAGTTTTTCAACTTGAGTTTTCAAATTGGAATTTTCTTCCTCAAGTTGTTGGACTTGAGTTGAAGTTCCAGTTTGAACTTGTTCAGTTGAAACACTTGGGTTAGTCTTCTCCTTAAGGCTTTGACATCCTTTTGGAGTGACTTGACTCGGACATTAAATTTAGCTAGTTCTTGAGTAAGATCATAAATTACAAAATATAACTTTTTAACTAAGGGAGGGTCTACCTTATCATTGGATTCGTCTGAAATGGATACAGATTCGTGGCTTGTCTCGGACTTAGCTTCAGATTTGGGTTTAAACTCGATCTCAGCTACTTGTTCTCTTGCTGGTAGTGCAAGGAAGCTTGCTTGAGCTTGTTCTTCCTCATCTGACTCTTCCGATGACTCATACCACATTGCTTTCAGGGTCATCCTTCTTCTTTTCCTTTTAGTTTCCTTTATGTTCGGACACTCTGGTTTGTAGTGTCCTTTTTAATTGTACCCATAGCAGGTCACTTCTGACTTGGGCTTTGTGGTTCGACTCAGGCCCAGCTGCTTGCTCTTTGATTGGATCATTTTCCTTTTCTTGAGCATTTTCTGAACTAGGTTAATTAGTTCGGAGGTGATTTCTTCATCTTCTTTGAAATCCAATTCATCTTCGGATTTGGGTCTTGATTTCAACTTTGACTCTTGTTCTTGAATTTACCTACAAGTAAAGCAATACCTTTCTCGACCGAGCATGCATTGGTCTACTCATGTAATTCAAATTCAGAAAATAGTTCATCTAATCTAATTAATGAAAGATCCTTGGAAACCCTATACGCATCTACCATAGATGCCTATAAGGTATTCCTAAGAAAGGCTTTTAGCGCATACTTTATAACATCTCAAATATCCACTTTCTGTCCGATCGAGTGGAGTCCGTTGAGCAGATCTTGGATCTGAGCATGTAGCTGACTTGCCGACTCATCTTCTTGCATTTTAACATTATATAATTTATTTAAAAGAAGGTCATGTTTACTTACTTTGGTGTCAGAAGTCCCCCCGTGAAGTTTGATTAGTTTTTCCCAGAGATATTTTGCATTGGAGAATGGTCCGACTCGATTGAGTTCTTCCTTAGTCAAATGTCACTAGAGGGTCTGTGTTGCTTTAGCATCAACTTCGATCTTTCTCTTTGTTGGGTTGTCCCATTTTTCGTAGGCGAGGAGTACTCCTTTTTCGTCGGTGGGGATAGTGAATCCGGTATAGATTACAATCCACATCTCAACTTGTGTCTTCAAGTGATACTCCATTTAGCCCTTTCAGTAGTCAAGATCTTCATTGAAAAAGAGTGGTGGTTGGGTGGTGTTGTATCCTTCTTGATGAGCCATTAAACAAAACTTGCAATAACAGAAACAAAAGAAATGTATCAAGACTTGGTCTTGGATTAGTAGTGCTTGAAAATTAAAAAAATAAAATACTAAGGAGAAAGAAAAAGACTCACTCAAATGGTGGTTGCACCAATTTAAAGCGCCCACACTCTGATATCAATTGTAGAATCAGGAAAGAGCACTAGAGGCTTTGATGAGCCATAGCTTTTTAGTCTTTGATGAGCCTTTTTGGCTCGGTTAGAATTTCCATTTGTTGGGCCTCCGAAGATCATATTGATATGCCCTTTCTAAGGGGGCCTTGCCTTTATCTTTCTTCCGATCAGTTTCTTGGCAGGATCGGATGTCTCTCAAGGTTCGTTGGATGGTGAGTGGGCTTGCCTATCTGATCGGCGAGTGGCCCCATCATGCCGAGTGGTTCGGGGAGGGGAACATTGAGAAAACCCGGGAGATGATCTTCTGGGGGACAAACGTCGATTAGCCACTCGTCACAACTCCCTAGTATATTAGTTTCACTCTTAAGTAAAGTGACCCCCTAACTGTTGATAGGTATGATAGGTGTAGAAATGACCTATCATCTTGGGGAACCATCGGCTCGACTCGAAGGTCGGGATCAGGATGACTTTTACAGTTTGTACCACTTTCTCTCCTCTTTTAGACATATGTTAATGATTTTGGCGTGCCTCTAGATTCCGCAAATGGGGTGGGGGAGCTTTGTGCTCCGATTTAGTAGATATTGGAGTCGAAGCATGGACTTATTTGCTTCTTGCTGATTGAGCTTCCTCTACATTGATATATTTGATCGCTCGGCTCAGCAAACTATCAAAATATGTCGGGAGCTTCTTTATCAAAGACCTAAAGAAGTCTCCTTCTATCAACCCTTGAGAGAAAGCGCTCACTTGCACTTTCGAGGTAGCCAAAGGAACATCCATAGCAACTTGACTGAATCGTTGAATATATTCCTTTAGAGTTTCTTTCGACTTTTGCTTGAGAGAAAATAAGTTGAGTGGGGTTTTATGGTATCTCCTGTTGCTAGCAAAATGATGCAAGAATGCAGTCTTGAAGTTCCCAAAAGATGGAATAGAAGAAGAGGGAAGCTGATTGAACCATCTCTTCGTTGAGCTTGAGAGAATTGTCAGAAAGACTCGGCACTTGATGTCATCAGAATACTAATGTAACAAGATGGCATTCTCGAACTTACATAAATGATCCTCGTGGTCGGATGCTCCCGTGTATTCCCCGAGCTGCAGTGGTCGAAAATGATGTGACAACTCATATTCAAGGATGCTTCTAAAAAATGGAGTTCCTTGGGAGTCCTTCACTCCCCTAACAACAGGCGCTTTTCCCCATAAAGGGTCTCGGGGCGGCGTATCTCTTGTTGAAGATTCCAAGGACCGTTCACATCTGGCGGACGTCCTAACAGTATTAGGGACTGAAACTTGATGTGTTTCATTTGGATGTAACAACCTTCGATGAGGTACTTAAGGTACCTCGGTTGATCTGGCTAGTATCTTTGAGGGTGAAGGGTTGGGTATTGGTTGCATTTACAAAACTACCTGCACAGTAGCTGCAACCAGTTTATTAAAATCCTCCATCGACATGGTGATGGTTGCAGGTCTTTCAATGTCATTCATCTCAACGTCTCAGTTTAGGTCTTAACTCAGTATTTCCACAGATGACGCCAATTTGATCATGTCTGAGATCGTCGACAGGTGAGTCATCGGTGAGTTGTCTCTTGTGTTGACAAAGTCACCGATCACCAGGGAAGAGAGGGGGTCACTGAAGGTGCTAGCCGAACCTAAGAAGGAAAGAGAGAGTAAGAGAGGGTGAGAATGGAGGCCAAGGGATGCCCCAACACAGCCACTCCGCCGCTCAAGTCAATCTCTGACGGGGAAGGATGGAGAAAAAGAATAGTGGAGTATTAATCAAAGTATGTATTTTCGTAGGCATGCCTTGGTTCGTAGGAGCGGACCTCCTTTCATATTACTATCGTTGGATACCTCTCTCCTCCCACATTAATGGAGGATAAGATGTCTGTCAGGCTCCAGTGAGAAAGGTGTCACTTTGCTATATTCAAGGGTCACATTTGTTGGTGCTGAAAGCACAAGCTAATCAAACATATATTTTGATAGATGACAAAGGTTCAAAGTTAAGGGTTGTTGTTATCTAATGAGCCTAGCTGAGTGTGTAGGAAGCTCAAGTAGAAAGTCCTAAGGGAACTTAGGCAAGGTGAAAGTCCTAGTTGAGGCTAAGTAAAGAAATCCTAGTCAGTAGATTGGGCAACCAAGTCCTGGTCCGTGAGATTGGGTAGAAGTCTTGGAAGATTGAGGACATCGAGTAGAAGTCCTAGGAGTTGAGGACACTAGGCGGAAAACCCTAGAGGTCGAGGACACCAGGCAGGAGTCTAGGCGGGTCGAGGAGTGAACATCTATCGAGAAGTCCCGGAGGTCAAGATCGGATGCTAAGCGAAAGTCCAAACAGTCTAGAGGTCTAGATGTTTAGAAATATGTAAACTCTCTTGAGAGAAGTAGGTGAGGACGCGTTCCTTGTTGAGGGAATAATAGGCATCAATTCGACTTAGGGTTTCACTAGAAACCCAAAAGTCAGAATCGAATAGTCCTGAGACTGTCAAGATGATTTATTATTTATACTATATTTTATGTGTTAACACTGTGATGCAGAAAAGATAAGCTCTGAAAAAGCTGATACAGGCGCTTGGAAGTGATTCAGACGATCTTAGCCTATTCAAGCACCTCAAAGGGATTGAGGTGCCTTAATCACCTCGATGCGCGGTAGAGTGAGGTGGTAGTCTTTGGTTGGTCTGCACACATCAGCATCCAAGCGCCTCAAAGGGATTGAGGCACCTGGGATAGGATAAGCTCGACCAGGATTGCACTACTCTCAGAAATTGCCACGTTAGCAGCTAAGCGACCTCAAAGGGATTGAGGTGCCTGGACGAGAATAAGAAGCGGCTAACTCAAATCCGATCAAAATAACTCCAGATAGAGGCGCCTCAATGGGTATACATGCGCTTGGATAAGTCAATAAAAGAGGATTCGACCAGCAGCTCATTTCACCTATTCTCTACAACATTCGTATTCAAGTGCTACTCCGAAAACTGCTCTACGACACCGTAATGTTGCTCCGAAAACTACTCTTACTTTGTTACTCCAAAGTTGTTGGTATATTTAATTGTCCATACTTGTTATTAAGTTCTTGCACTATGTATTGATATCCTTGAAATCTCCAAGCTTTTAGTGGATTGCCTAATGAAAGCACTCATACGGGTGCGGGCCTTGGACTAGCAACCGTCAGGTTGTGAACCAAGTAAAAAACAAACATGTCAACTTTATTTTTCTTATTCTTCATTCTATTTCTATTATTCCACTACATTATTACTCTCGAGTTTACGAAAAAGTGAAAAAGCCACAAGCGCTATTCACCCCCCTCTAGCACTTTTTGATCCTATAATTGGTATCAGAGTAGGTTCACTTTGAATTGGTACAACTACCATTCGGAGATTTTTTTTTGGTTTTTTTTGCTTTTTTGTAAGTAATCAGAATCAGTGCACTCACCCCTTTTGACAAATTTTTTCGTCGTTAATTTGCATCTCGAAGTTGATGCAACACTACTCGAGTATTTTTTTTTCTCCCGCACTACTAATCCAAGACCAAGTCTTGGTACATTCTTTTTATGTTTTTGTTGTGTGAGATTTTGTTATGGCCCATCAAGAAGACTATAGTACCACTCGCCCACCTCTTTTCTTTGGCGAGAATTTTGGCGTACCGCTCGACTGTGACAAGTGGAACAACGCCACCAAGAAAAGGATCGAGGTAGATGCTAAAGCTACTCAGACCCTACAGTGCAGCCTGACAAAAGAACTAAATCGGGTCGAACCTTTTGACATTACCAAGAACTTATGGGAGAAATTGATTGAGCTGCACGAAGGGACTTCTGACACCAAGGTATCAAAATATGATTTACTTTTAAATAAATTGTATAATATTAAAATACAGGATGGAGAATCAGCGAGTCAGCTCCACGCTAGAATTCAAGACATCCTCAATGCATTGCACGCGATCGGACAATAAGTCAAAAATCACAACATAATCAAGTACACTTTGAAAGCTTTTCCAAGAACCACTTTGTGAGCATCTATGGTAGATGCTTACAAAGTTTCAACGGATCTTTCAAAGATTAGATTAGATGAATTATTCTCTGGATTTGAATTACATGAACAGTCTAATACTACTCCGACCGAGAAAGGTATCGCCTTGCTTGCAGGAAAAATCAAGACGAAGGAGTCGAAGCACAAACACCGAATTGAACTCGAATCCGAAGGTGAATCGGATTCAAAAGACGACGACGAGATCATCGCCGAACTAGTCAACCTAGTTTGGAAACTTTACAACAAGAAGAAAGGACTGAATAAATGAGAAATCAAGAAAACAATCCAAGAGAAGCCATCAAGCTCGAATCCAAGCACCAAGGGCAAAGCAGAAATGATCTGCTATGGATGCAACCAAAAAGGATATTTCAAGTCAGAATGTCTTAATCTAAAAAATGCCAAGCAACAAAGGAGACGAAAGGCACTACAAGCGACCTGGGACAAATCATCGTCAGAGGAGTCAGACGAAGAAGGAAACGCTCCAACAAGCTTCCTTGCCCTACCAGAACAGGAACAAATAGTCAACACCGAATCTGAGTTTGGATCCGAATCTGAATCTAAGTCCGAGAGAAGTCACGGATCCGTATCCATTTTTGAAGGGCCAAACACCACTGTAAGTCCTGCATTAGTTAACAAGTTATATGATTTAATTAGATATTTAACTCGTAAACTAGTTAAGTCCAACGTTCGAGTTAGATCACTCCAAAAGGAGGTAAAACCCCTTAAAGAGGAATCTAATCCAAGTTCTTTGATTAAACCCGTTTAGAGTGGAATCTCAACTCAAGTTCGAAAGCTTGAGGAAGAAAATTCTTCTCTGAAAATTCAAGTCAAAGAACTTAAAAATACGTTGGAATGGTTTTCTGCGGTTCCAAGTATCTTGATATGATACTTGGAAAAGAAAGAGTCATATACAATCGATCCAGACTAGGTTATAAGGCTAATTCATGATTTAAATCGTCTTTATCAATAGTAAATCAAAAACCTAGAAATCAAGTCCAAGCATGGTTCCCCAAAGCAAGCTTGATTAATCAAGTTGGACTAAATCACTATTAGATACCCAAGGTTCATTACCTAAATAGACCTTATCAAGGTTATGACCCAGGAGGAGCCAATAGAAAATTTATCTTTTCTTGATATGGATGTTTGTCTGATTTATTATTTTATCTGTAATGCTTAGTTTATTTTTATATTTAATTTAGAATGGCTAAAAAGATTGGTTAAATTTGATAACCTAGCATCGGAAAGGGTTAGGATGATAGTAAGTTAAGGAAACTCTGTTGAGAGCATGTCTAAGTTGAATCATATGTGTTCTACCTGGTGCAATCAACTTACTGGATCTAGCTGAAGCTACCCTAGTCAGACATGAGATAGTTAGACCAAAACTTAATATTAAGTACTGTGGATTGAATGTTTTGGTGAAGCTTTATCTTAGGCACATGGTTACTTTAATGATATCCTAGTGATTCACTACAACCTGTAAGCTTATGATGAAAATACTAACTTGTGGTGCCCAAAGATAAGTTTGAATCTAACACAAATATAAATAACTTTTTTTTAAAATAAACCAATTCTTAACTATCTCACCACAATTATAAGATTTTCTTGTTTGAAAATCTACAAAAGGGTGAGATGTTGAATCTAATTAAATTATTAAATTTCAAACCAAAATTTATTAATCTAATTAATCTACTTAATATTAATTAATTAACCAAAATTAAATTCTTAATCTAATTAATCTAC
>JBBUKS010032221.1:0-11024 GCA_038050645.1 Hedychium gardnerianum | reverse complement strand
AAATGGTGCTATCAAATGTCCAACGCCTAGTGGTAATTCATACCTCATCGAAAGCAAGTTATGGATGTTGGACAGTGAAGAAAAAAGGGCAAACAACTCTTTTTTTTGGCCGAACAACAACCTTACTATTTGGTAGTTCTCTTCGTTTGGTGTCATCTAGTTGCGTATGCCGCTAGGCACCAAACCTCGTCTTCACACACAAGGCTAGTACCTTTCGTGAAGATGAAACTCGAACTTAGTGAAGTCACCATGAAGATACTCGGCATGGATACAAATAGAGACAAAACTTCAAAGCGTCACTTGGTTGATGTCATTCTCGCTTCACGTCATCCGTCAGGTATAACTAGATTAATTATTAATTTAGTTTATCATAAAATTTTAATTACACGATTATGTATGCACGTGTTGTATCATGCATGCGTGGATGTGTGTATTGTAATAATTAGGAATTATTATTTATGTCTTTCATTGTACACATTTTTGAAACGTCTAAAGCACGCATCCACGTCGGGCTTCCCAACACTTGGGATTAAGATCTATAGAGATAAATAAAGACGGTCACTTGGTCTTTCACAGTCTACATACATCGATAAAGTGCTAAAATGGTTTACCATTGAAGAATCCAAGAAAGGTTATTGATGTGTTCATTTCATATAGGGTTTTTATCGTAGTTTAATACATATTTTTATCCCATTTCATGTGCATATATCACATGTTTTCATCTATTCATACTTCATTTTGTTACTTTCTAGTTCAGAGAGCTGCTTTTGTTTATTTTCATTAATAGGACATGAAAAGGAGCTAAAATGAGGTTTAAAGACTATTTTTCAAGAGGAGTCCGGGAGTTTATAGTGCTCGACACCGGGGGTTATGCCAGCCAGCATGGACCGTGCTAACTGACATGGCTCGTGTCCCATTTTCAAGCCTCTACAATAGTGCCATGGGCAACTCGTGCTAGCTGGCACTAGTCGTGCCCATTCTCGAACTTCTTTAGCACTCGCCACTAGCGGGCCATGCTAGCCGGCATGACCTGTGTCGCCGCCCATGTCAGCTAGCATGGTCTGGTCGTGCTAATTTGACACAGTCATGGCTAATTTATAGCCCAAAACAGTACCTGCCACGGACCCCCCGTGGTCGCGGGTACTACCCCGTTTCACCTCTGATTCACACTGTAGACCAATCTTAAAATAGTCATAACTTTCGTCTCAATTAGAGTTTTAAGGCGTTCGACCTATCAAATTTAACATAATTTCAAGATCTACAACTTTACTTTAGAGTGCAACTTGAGAAAACCTGATCTAAGAGGTTGAAACACAATTTTGGTGGAGCAAATAGTGCCTGCCACGGGCCCCTCATGGTGGCAGCCACGACCCCGTGTCAGCCTTGGTTTAGACTACAGACCGAATTTTGAATGGCGATAACATTCGACTAGGTTAGAGATTTATGATGTTCGACCTATTAAATTGAAGATAATTTCAAGATCTACAAGTTCAGTTCAGAGTCCAACCCGAGAAAATGAGGTATAATGGGTCAAAAACTAATTTTACCAGAGCCTAACAAATCTGACTGATCTAAATAGTTTGGGAGAGATATAAAACGATGAAGCAAACACTGTCTTGACTCATCTTGGACGAGGGGGCTCCACCCCCTTCCTAGGTTCCCCGCTTCTTTGAGAAACCCTAGAGTAGTCATCTTCTTCCATCAAGATGGTTCATCCACCTCTGGGGCAAAGATTCCTTCCGAAGATATTTCTTGCAAATATCGCCAAGCATTTCTTCCTCTCAATTCTTTTGGAATTTAAGAATGCTTATTTCATTATCATTGTGTTGTATTTACTTGCAATGGAGTAGACTATTGATTTTAGGATTAGGGAGTAGCTTTATTGATATGTAAACATCTCTTTTGTTTGAATCTATAAAGTTTGCATGTTTTATACTTGATGAAATGCTTGTTTATGGTTCGAGCCTACTATGTACACACAATCTTGATGCCAAAAGCACAAGATTCATATCCCATGAGGATTTAGGGATGAACCAAAAGGAGAACCGAATCCTCTAACCCGTAGAAACACGAGATGCGAAGAGTTGCCTACAAAAGCAGATTAGTATGCCACGAGCAGCAATAGATTATCTTATATCTTAATCATTCAGTTCCAATTCGTCGTTTTATAGTAAGTGAAGGCATCTCAGGGGTTGTGAGATCATTCAATAGGGATCTCTTTAGGAAAACAACCCCTCATCTCTATCGCTGTAAGAGTAGATGATTAATTGGAACAAAAATGCCGATGTAGTTTCAAAAGTTCACATCGAATACATAGTATAGTCTACATACATTAATAACCATTGAGCATAGGGAACCAAACATAGATTAGGTGTTTACAATCATTGAGGTGAAACCGAAGTCCTAGAATCATTTCCCCCAAGCAATTCACTCCCTTGTTTATTTCCCCTCTCTCAAATTCTCTAAACCCTATCAATTCTCTCTCTCCCTCTCTCTCTCTCTCGCTCAATTCCTTAAGCTCTAGTTCATGACTTCAACAACCCTCGATTATGTAGATAACTAGATTCATGAACTCAATTAGTGTTTAATTAACAGTCCCTATGGATCGATATTTTATTACATGACGACAGAATTGTGCACTTGCGATTTCCCACATCAGTTATCTTCCCATGAGGCATGGGATTTTTTTTTGAATTCTATGTGTCTGAGCACACAAGATGAGAGGATTCACATGAGTTAGATCCCATATGCGTCAATTATAGGATCAATAATGTATGCTATGTTATGCACTAGGCCCGATGTATCGTACGTTTTGAATGTCATGAGCAGATATCAGTCAGATCCATGCATGGATCATTGGGTGACTATCAAGACAATCCTTAAGTACTTAAGAAAAACTAAGAATTTGTTCTTGGTATATGGAGGAGATGATATGGTTATATGCGAGTATACAAATGCCAACTTTCATACATATAAGGATGACTCTAAGTCCCTGTCTTGATATATATTTACCTTAAATGGAGGTGTAGTAAGTTAGAAAAGTTCCAAGCAGAAACCGTTGCTGATTGTACCACTGAGGCGGAATACATTGCAGCTTTTGAAGTAGCAAAGGAAGCAGTTTGTATCAAGAAGTTCATCACTAAACTTGGAGTAGTTCCGAGCATTGTTGAAGCATTATCAGTTTCCTGCGACAACAATGGGGTCATTGCTCAGGCCAAGAAACCTAGGTCTTATCAACTATCTAAACATGTGCTTTGCCGCTATCACTTGATCAAGGAGATCATTAGAAGGAAAGAAATACAAATTGAGAAAATTCCCTCCGAAAGGAATCTAGCAAATCCATTGATGAAACCTCTGCCTTAAAATATGTTTGAGAGTCATGTAGATGGCTGTGGTAGTAGATACTAAGGCGATTGATAATAGGCCAGGTGGGAGTATGTTATATTTGAGAAGTGTCCTAAGACTTAAATATTGTATGATTTGTTGGATAAATAAAATTCACTATTTGGGTATACAATCTCTATGTATATGATTTGATCATAAACTCAATTATTGAAGTCCATAATATGGTGCATAACATGAGAGAAATTATGATTGGATCACTACTAGTGGGTATCTCATCATGTCTAATTATGTACGTATTCGAATCTTCTCTAGTCCAAAAATTTATGAGACTAGACATCATCAATTCTATGAGATTAGTATATGTTATACTCCTTGGTTTGTCCAAGCAGCTAATCCTCGCTGGCTGGAAACATTGGGATGTTGAGAGTTAACATATGGATGCTGGTTAAGTTTAACTATTTCATTGGATGTGACTTGCTATAAGACTTTATGTGGTTCTATACATGTCTATGAAGATCTCATTGCAGCTCGAGTGGAAGTTTCCTTAGACTTGAGATATTCAAGTCACCTTGGTCATGAAGGCTTATAGTTTGACATCTTTATCATACATTCCCTCAGGGGTGTAATTACGAGATGATTGAGTATAAGTCAAAGTGCCCGAAGGTATTTGAATAGCTCACAGAGGATTCACCACTCCTTTTATAAGTAGACATATATCGTATGGCTATTTGTTAGGATTATTACTTGTAAGTGTTTGGCTAAAGCAAAAACATGACAAGAGGATGATTTTCTAGGACATCTATTTGAGTAATTTGAATCCGCAGGACAATGAACTATTATTTTGGCTAGGTGTTACGTAGTCAGCCTAGTAGAGACTGACACATAGACCATGTCCTGAACGAAGCGGGTATAAGATGAGTGAAAGGAACATGCACATTTATCACTATAGCTATTGAAGGATTCAGAAGTCATCCTGGATTCAACTATAATTTTTTGGTCAATTGGGGGTCACACATGATCTATTCATAATTAATAATTAATTATGAATGACTAACATAATCGGGAACCTATTAGGTCACACGAACTACGAGTATATCCGAAAAATGTAAAATAAGTTTGAGAATTAGAATCTCAGATTGAGAGAGATTAAGTCTGGCTGGACTAAATAAAGGAAAAATATGGAAAGTATGTGTCAGATCAAAAGCCTGAATGAGCCATGTCTTTTGAAGATGAATTCGACCCTCTTTGGTTTGTAATGAACCAAAGTTGGTTTGGTTTTAAACAAAGTTGGTTTGATTTTAAGCAAAGGTGCTTTTGGTTTTGAACCAAGATAGTTTGGTTTTGAATAAAACTTGATGCTAATGGATTGGGTTAACTTATTGGGTGTGGGTTTGGATTTGCTATTCAAACCTGGTAGAAAATCTATATATAGATATAGAAAGGAGAAAATTTAATTTAATACAAAACCAAATTTGATTAGGTTTTTCTTTCCTCCTCCCTCTATCTCTTTACCGCCGTCGCCGCCCCTTAAACTATTGGAGCACCACTAACCGATGACACCTACTGTCGCCGGCCATCCTAGCCACCGCCCCCTTTTCAACGATCGTTCGACACCGCTAATAGGAGTTATCCAAGATCCAAACATCTTGTCCAAGGGACCGAACAACCCCTTCTAGTTGCTCCCATAGCTACCCAAGGCTGCCGCCGAGACAGCTTTACTTTCGTCCATCGACCGCCGGCAACAACCTCAAGAAGCAACTTCCACAACTTCTAGAACAGCAACGACAACATGTTTTCTATCGACTTTTGGTGCCATTGGGTTGCCCTTTCGGTCGGGTACCAAACCAGGTCGTGGTCCTTCTCTCGGATGGCGTCATCTCCACTCTTCGGCTAGTACCGAAGCTGAGACACGACTTGTGACTCTGTGCAGTCATCTCGAAGGTATCTCAGTGTGGATACGAATAGAGGTAAGTCTATCTCCTGACAAAGTATTTTCTACGGTTATGTCTTGCACATGTATATTCTTGTGAATATATGTGATGCATGTTGTAATAATTTAGGAAATTATTATGCTTCTGCTGCATGTTAAGATAACATAAAATTTTAAAATGAGCATTAGGAAACCCAACAGGTGAAGCCCCCTCCGGTCAAACCTTCTCTTTGTTGCAAGGAGTTGGTTGAATTCTTCCTCTTGGCTGAAACTTCTAGTTTGGCCGAACCTCTCTTTGGCCGACCAATTGTTGGCCAGACCTGATGTGTGTAAATTATGCATATTTTTAAGCATCATTTAGCATATATCTTGTTGCATTTCATGAACATGATTTGTATTCGTACACCCTATTTCCATGTGCTTTCGTTACTTTCACACTTTTGGTTGAGAAAACTGCTCTTTGCTTGTTTTGATTGACAGGACGCAATTTGGAGCAAAAATTTAGCAATATGGACATTGGAGCAAGCTTGGAGTGGATTTAGCCAAGCACGGTTGTGCCTCATAGGCATGACCATGCTCAATCAGTTGCTTCTCTAGCATCAATCACGGCATGATCGTTCCTTCCCATCGACCTCTCCAAGCTTTCCAGCAAGACACACGGGCAGGTCGTGCCCTTGAGGCACGGTCGTGCCATTTTTAGCAAAGATTTCAGAGATTCTAGAAGCTTTCATGGCCTGGTCATTCCACAAGGCACGACCGTGTCTTTTTCTAGAGCTAAAGGCAGAACACCTCACAACATGGCCAAAGAAGCATGGTCGTGTCGCGTCACGCATAGGCCATGTTGAGTTCTAGACAACACTGCAGACAAAAAGTAAAACCTCCGTAACTTTCTACACGGGTGGAGACATGGTCTGATCCACCTACCAAATCGTATATCACTTGAATATGTATAACTTTTATTTAGAGTGCAATAGCAGAAAACATGGTCTATCCGTGCTAAAAGGCACCGTTGTGCCTCCCAAGCACGACCATTTTGCGTCCTTTGCCTAGACTGCAAACTAAATTTTGAACCACCATAACTTTTGGTTTGGTTAGAGTTATGAGGCCAACAATGTATCAAATTGAAGATAATTTTAAGTTCTACAAGTTTGGTTCAGATATCAACTCAAGATAAAGTGGTTTAAGGTATGAAAAACCTATTTTTGCAGAGCCTAGTAAATGGGGTAGATCTAGAAAGTTTGGGGGAGGTATAAAAGGGTCAAGCAAACCCCTTGCTTGACTCATCTTGGACCAGGAGACTCCTCCCCCTTCCTTGGGAGAGGGATTTCCCCTTCCTTGGGAGAGGGATTTCCCTTTCTAAGGGAAACCCTAGAGCATCCATCTTAACCCATCAAGACGATCCGTCCACCTCCGAAGCAAGGTGACTCTCTAAAAGACATTGACATCACATTAATAAGCATTCTCTTCTCTCTTCTCTATGTATTGAGTTGTAGGATGTTATTTTTCATGTCTTTTGGTTGTTTCTTCATTGCTATAGAGTAGTCCTCCAAATTTTATGAAGTAGAAAGTAATTGTGATGTGAAATTGATGTATGAACTATGGATTTGTCCATTTCATTATTCTATGATGTGTTTATGACTTGTTCCATGTGTGTTGTGCCTAGTATGTGTTTGATAAAATGTTTGTGTGAAGTGTATGCATATGGATGTGAAGGATTAGTCATCATATAGAGAGGAGACTTTAAATTGTATGTCCGGGGAGCCCTTAGTGACAAAGGGTTACACATAGTTAGGTTCCAATTCATTAGGTTCCATTTCATTACTTGATTTAACACATACAAAACTACTTAAACTAGGTCCATGCAAGAACATCATAGTTACACAAACTTAAATCTCAACCCATTCAAAGTTTCATACCCATACATCTAGGGTTAAAAAAGAACACAACTTTAACCTCACAATTAAAGATCACCAAATTTAGATTTACCACCCTAAACTTACCTACTGGAAGTGACTGCCAAAGGAGGAATCACATGGAATATTACTGTAGCTTTGGCTGGACGACCGAAATTGTAACAGCAAAACTGAAAATGGCCAAATGAACAGATTCACCCAACCATCAAGAGCTAAACCCAACACTAAAATTCATCACTATCAAATCCTTACCCTTACAGGTGACGGCTAGCTGGAACAACGATGAACACCTCAAGACCAAATATTGCTGGAGCAGTAGCCTCAATTTGGTTGGAACAGGACTTCACCCTACTGGCACAAATCGGGAACCCATCTCTAAGCATCAACCAAACACTAATTTGATCCATCAATCATCCAAAACCTTACCTCAATTTGAGTTGGATGCCAGTTATGTTAGGGTTGGCCGGAGGTGAGATTTGGGTGGTCGGTGGTAGATCGGAACTGGTAAAGTAGTGCCTACTGCTCCTCCAAAGAGGGGAAGAAGAAGAAGGAGGATCAACTTCAATACCCTGGTGCTCTCCTTGATCACCGGCGACTGATCCACCCTAGGTAGCGGCGGTGGCTAGGGCAGAGGCGACAGCTTGGCCGGGGAGCAAGGGCTACGGCTGGCCTAGCCTAGCGACGACAACCGCCGATCGTCAGGGATGAGAAGGGTGATGGCTTGGCTCGGCCTGGCCGCTGGTGCTCGGCGGAGAGATCGACGATGGGCGGTGGCGGTGTCGAGAGGGATCAGGGAAAAAGGGTGGCATCGAGTTATTCGGGAGAGAAAGGTCGAGTGAGGCTTTAATAGGGCTCAACTTAGGGTTTTCTAATTAAACCTTAGGTTAATTGATTTTATCAACTCACAACTTAAATAGAAATAATCTTAAATAATTTGTATAAATTTGGTTTGATCCCCGAAAAATTTCTAAAAATTCCCAAAAATTTTCATTAGGTTATTTCATATTTTTTTAAGGCTTAAATTTTTCTTTGTCATATCTTACAACTATCTTCCTATAATAATGCAAGTACTAAATAAAATGTACCGACACTAGAGGTAGGAGATGAAGTGTTGAGTGTTGGAGAGACTCTCAGTATTGCAGTAGAAAAACTTGCACGAAGAATAGCAGTAGAGGCGAGATGGTGCACAGAGTTAGGTTGTTATCAGCTCAGACCCCGAGGGCTTATTTTATAGGCTGCGTTCCTTTGACTGAAAATTTGATCGGTCGGCTGATTCTTTCGATCAACTGATATTTTCGATCGACTGATACTAAAATCCATCGACTAAACCCCACAGCCTTCCTTCTTTGCTATGATACGATCTGTTCAATCCTAGAAATCATAGCTTATCGATCGATTGATAAAGCTTATCCTTCGACTAATCCTAGTGTATACCTTTTCTGCATTGATTCGATCTGATCTCTGTCAATTCCTTTTATGGATCGGTCGACTGATCCAATTTATTGATCAACTGAACCCCTGTTGCCTTCTTTATAAGATCTCGAATATATTTTTGTTGATCATCTTGGATAAGTTGATTGATTCTTTTGATTAGTCCACTAATAAGTTTAGTCAACTAAAAGATTTCTGAGTTCTGCACGCGTGGCCGTTGACAAAGCCTGATTCCGAGTTCCGAGTCAAAAGTTATGCAAGGGGTCATGTTGATCTTGCAAAAAAGAGGTAGCTAATAGATAATAGTATGCATGAGTATGACAGTTAGGACTGTCTTAATCTCAACTTAGAAACCTCTGTTGGTTTCTTCAGTTAGATCAGCACCTATGGTTTGTCCCTACTAGAACACGACCTCACTGCACTAACTCAAAGTGCTTACCTCAACTCACCTACCAAACATCGAGTCCATCAGACCTGTTTAGATTTTGCACAGCATCGTATCAACCTGCTAGGGCTTCCACTTGATACAATATTAGGTCCTCTAGACCTATTGAATCCACCTGCCAGATGTCAAGTCCTCTTGATCCATCTGGACTTCCTACCTGGTTTCACAATCTGCCGAGACTTCCCTTGCCTAGTATCAGGTCCTCTAGACCTACTAGGGATTTTATAGTTGAGATCCGGCACACTGGATTAGTTCATCAGATAATAATAAGACTTAACTTTGAACCTTTGACAACATCAAAATATATGTTTGATTATGGTGCTCCTTGCACTAACAATAATCATATCACCTTCTACATACACCAAGAACAAGTCTTTAGTTCTTCTTATGTACTTAAGGATTACCTTAACAGCCACCCAATGATCCATACCTTTATCCGACTGACACCTGCTTATGATACTCTGAGCGTACGATACATCGAGCTTTATACATAACATAGCATAAATGATTGATCCTATAACTGACGCATACGGGATTTGACTCATGTGAATCCTCTCGTCTTGTATGCTCAGGCACATAGACTTCGAAAGGTGAATCCCGTGTCTCATGGAAAGAAAACCCTTCTTGGATTCATCCATGCTCAACCATTTTAGCACTTTATCTATGTATGTAGACTATGAAAGAACAAACAACCATCTTGATCTATTGCTATAAATCATGATCCCAAGGATGTAGGTTGCTTCTCCCATGTCTTTCATGGAGAATATTTTGGATAACAAAACTTTAACTGACTATAGAATAGGCACATCATTTTCCATAAGCAATATGTCATCAACATATAACACTAGAAACTCAATTGCACTTCCACTAACCTTCATGTACATGTAGGGTTCGGATGGATTTTGTGAGAAATCAAACTCTTTGATAACCTCATCAAAATGGATGTTCCAACTCCTGGATGTTTTCTTCAGTCCATAAATGGACTGTTGAAGCTTACATACTTTATTTTTGTCAACATATGTGAAGCCCTCAAGTTGTAACTTATACATATCCTCGAACAGATTTTCATTATGGAAAGTTATTTTCACATCTATTTGTTATATCTCATAATCGTAATGAGTCGATAAGTCTAGGAGTATCTGAATGAATTTAAGCATATCTACTAGTGAGAATGTTTCGTCATAGTCAATACCTTATTTTTAAGAATAGTATTTTGCCACTAATCTTGCTTTGTAGGTAATCACATTACCATCCATGTCAGCTTTCTTCTTGAGAACCCACTTACACCCAATCAGTGTTATAACTTTAGGTGAGTCCACCAAGTTCCAAACCTGGTTTTCATACATGAAATCCATTTTCGACTTCATGGGGCTTAACAATTTATCCCTTTCAGACATTTTCAAAATTTCTTCAAAGCTAGTAGGCTCCTCATCCTCAATGAGCAACATGTCTTTCGATTTACTTATGAGAAATCCATATCTCTTAGGAATTTGGCGTGTCCTACTAGATCTATGAAGAGATAGTGTATTAACAAGTTTAGTCATTACCTCGTCATTATGAGTAATTAGCTATGGTTCTTGATTAGGCATCTCGTCGGTGTCTATTGGAGTCTCTTAAACTATCACAAGTTCAACCTCACTCCCACTATTTTCATGCAAGAGAAACTCTTTCTCTAGTAATACAGCACGCCTTGAGATAAACACTTTTTGTTCCAAGGGATAATAAAATGGATAACACCTTTTATCCATAGGGTAACCAATAAATAGCCACTTATCACACTTAGTATCTAGCTTATCTGATACAGTCCTCTTTGTTGGTGCAGGGAGCACCAGAATCAAACCTATATTTTGATGTTGCCAAAGGATCAGAGTTAAGTCTTATTGTTATCTAATGAACTAATCCAGTGTGCAAGATCTCAACTCTGAAAGCCCTAGTAGGTCTGGAGGACCCGATACTAGGC
>JBBUKS010032210.1:0-11024 GCA_038050645.1 Hedychium gardnerianum | reverse complement strand
AAATTTAAATAACTCATAATTAAATAATAAATTAATTATTCAAGATAATCTTAAAAATAATTTGAACAATTCAAATCTTATTAAATTAAATAATTCAAAATTAAATAATAATCATGATAAATCTAATAATTCAAATTTTAATCCTAAAAATTTAAATAACTAAGAATTAAAGAATAAATTAATTATTCCAAATAATCTTAAAAATAATTTGATCAGTTATAATCTTAAAAATTTAAATACTAAAAATTTGAAAATAAAAATTTAAAAAATAAAATTTCAAATTATAACAAAGATAAATCCTCATCTTAATAATAATCTTAAAAAGTCAAACAATAATTATCCAAACAAAACAAATTCTATAGGACAAATTTCAAACAAGATAAATATCATCTTGAAAATACAAATCTTAAAAATTCAAATTTAAATCCAAAAACTTCTAAATTAAATCTAAAAAATTTAGAAAATAAAAGTTCAAACTTGATTATACTAATTCAAATTTATATAAAAAAAAATACGAATTTAAAATTCATTATAATAAAGTTGAAATAATGAATTCACAATTAAATTCGAAAAATATTAAATTAAATCCGAAGATTTTAAAATTAAATACCATAATTAAAGAAAATAAATCTACAAATTTTAACAAATCAAATCTAAATGTAAAGCATCAGAATTCAAATTTTAAAACTAATTATCATAATATACCATATAATTATAAAATTAGTTCATAAAATTTTACCCAATAAAACAATCAATTAATACAAATCAAAATGTGTCTAAGTGGGTTGACACATTCACAGTTTACACGAAATGTATTAAATCAAGAATTTGATATATTATTAGAAATTAATTAGAAATTATTTGACTTATTTGATACATGAATATTTGTCATGCACCTGCATTATTTTATACTTATAAATGTCATGTCATTCATGTTATCATTTTATTCTTATTTAATCTAGAATGATTAGATAAGAAAAAGATTACTTGACACTTGTCACATAGTACTGGGGTGGGGTGTTGGTCCTGGGACAGACTGGCGGGGGCGCTGGGGGCGAGCGTTTCGCCTTTTGCCACAATGGGGTGGGGGTGAGATGATAATATGTTAGGGAAGCTTGGTCTAGGTTGTAAGGTGGGATAAGGAGTATCCTACTTGGTATGCTTAGCTAAGTGAAATTAACTGAAGCTACTTCGTCATATCTTACACTAGTTAGACTAAAGTTTTTCAATAAGGAGGTTAAATATATAATTTTTTAAAAAGACTTTGTCTAAGAAAGTGGTCGTTACTCTGATGTCCAAGAAAACCTCTGTATCTCGTCACAACTTGTAAGCCAATTTTTAAAATGTGTATTTAATTGACTAACGATTAAACTTGAATCTAACTCAAGGTCAAATAATCCTTAGATTCAAAACCTAAATATTAAATCAAGTAAAATTGAAAATCATCTCACAAGAAATTTTAAGTTACCATGCTTGATTATACTGAGACACTTAGAATGGGTGAGATGACAAAGACCATTAAATTGATAGTTTTTGAAAAAGTTTTCAAAATCCCTAGGATTATTTTCTAAAACTATTTTCAAAATAGTGATTCAACATAATCATGTTTTAATTTATTTCATGCTTGATTGGGTGTACTTATATTTACATTTTCAAAAAATCTATATACTTGAAAAATATTGATTGTTGACCAACACTTAGAGTCAAAATCCATAGGTCAACTTAGAACATCTAGACCTCTAGACACTTAGGTAGAGTTCCTTATAGTAAACAAAGATGACCAGGGTGTGTCAGGTTAAGGGGGAGGTATTTTTAATTTTTTAAATAAAAAATAACTTTTGGAAAATCTTTTAAAAGTCTTTGAATAAATCTAGAGGTATCTTTGAAAATGTCATGCCCCAGAAGTACACATGCCCGTTGATACGGATGATACTCCCTTGTAACAATCACAGATACAATATAGTACGATTCCACAAAACTCAAATCAAAACACAACCACACAGAATAGGTAATATAAACCAAACAGAGTAAGAAAATATAAGGTCTACTCGACCATGAAATCTAGAAATATAACTACGAGCCAGCTCGGCTTAACACTCCAAATACATAACCGAAGACTCAAGAAGTCCAAATACAAGACATTTATTACAATACAAGTTTAATAAGAAAAATGTGGAAGCAAATCAAACCAAAATGAAATGAAATTAAACCGAAGCTCGATGTGAATGAGACGACGCGGACAAAATCCTCCAAGTGATCCAAACAACATATACCTGCTAACCTAGAAATAATTGGAAAGTAGGGGTGGTGAATATAAAAAAAAAACTCGGTGGATATAAGAAGATAGTGCATGAACAATAAAGTGTACAAGGATTCAAAGGTTTACAGTATCAAAGAAGGAATATACTCACCATCAAATGTACACATGGTACATCATCTCATATGCATGTACAAGTGCAAGTATCAGAATACAATCAACATATATGGGAGAAACACTCCACCACAATAAATCATCATATGCGGGAGCAATGCTCCACCACAAGTTATAAAGATGATCGAGACACCCCGTTCGTTAGCTATAGATTGTGTGAGAAACGCTCTACCACGACTGGTCTGGTGGGCAGTATGAGATGTCAGGGTCCCTGTCTACATGAGAAACGCTCTACCATGACTGGTCTCGTGGGCAGACATGAGGTAGCTATCTAGCTATGGGCTGCATGAGAAACATTTTACCATGACTGGTCTCGTGGGCAACCCAGGATATACAATCCCTATATGGGAGAGAAAATCTCAATTCATTCACAGACTAGATGCATACAGTCAAACAATAATATGACTATGATGCTCTCGCACCCGAAGGGAGAAGTGATCGATAGCATACATGCATCTCTATGATGCTACAACTAGCTCACACTCGAAGGAAGCCCTAATCGATAGCATGCATGCAACACTATGATGCTACGACTATCTCACACCCGAAGGGAGCCATAATCGGTAGCATACATGCATCTCCATGATGAATAAGACAACCAATCATACCATCTCATATATCTATCTATGCAATGTACACCATCACATCTAATCAAGACAGATCAACAATAATACACGCCACACACATGATTATAACAACTAATCAGAAATGAGCTAGCATGTTATATCTTCTAGAATACACGTCACACACGTGTTTACACCTACAATAATAAACATACAATACATGCTACATGATCAAGGGTACACCCCGCACATGTGTCCACAACATAAGAAAAATAATGCATTAAATGCTACAATATTGAAGGTACACGTCACACACGTGTCCACATCTATAAATCATGGATGTATGTAGTAAATTATATCATAATTACTCTAAAAGCACGCCACACACATGCTTACAACTACATGACATGAATAAACTGAAAACTAACATATGAATATAAATACACACCCACGTGTGTCTAACAACTACATGACTACACAATCATAGCATGTTTCAATTTTTACACACCACACACGTGTGCACACTACAAGATATGAAAGCAAAGAGACTACAAGTATATAAACTGATCAATTTAAAGTGCAAGCAGATAAGTATCAAACTCAAGTAGAAATACAACTAGAGTTAAGGTAAATTTAACTACCTAATCAAGGTATCATATCATGCACTAAGGTCAATGTATAAAAGAGAGTAAGAGAAGAAATACACACCTCAAAAGTAGGATGATCTAGCAATCCTTAGATTCGATGCTCCATCTCGTATCCGGATCCTATAAGTAGAATTACGAAACTACTTAAGTGCTAGAATGAAAACTAGAATCAAAACTCACTAATTTAATTAGGTGGGTTAATCATCTAATTACACTTTTTTAGCTATCCCCTTAATCAACAACTTATGGGCTAAAAACCCTAGGTATTCAACATAGATGAATTCCAATACCTAGTTACATGACATTTGAATATGAGATCTCTTCTTAACATCTCAAACCCAACCATAAAAAGATCCATGAATCTAAATTAGATCATCCATGGAACCATTAACACTAACCCTACTCAATAATCTCATTCATAATTCTATAAAGTAGTTATGAACAAGAAACTACACTTCTTCAAACCGAATCCACCATTCATTAAATACAAGACTACACTAATCATTAGATCTAATTCCAACCCAAAAATTCAAGATAACCTAAGCAAACACAAACAAACCACCAAATTTAGAATTACTACACAATATATACCTGGTGCTGGTGGTGGATGGAGGTAGGGAGTAGATGGCCGGAACAAGCACTGGCCGCTAATTTGGATGAAACAATCTATATCAAGATAGTAGTACACAAATCAACCCAGAACAAATGCCAAACCAACTCAACTATCACCAAAATCCCTTACCCTAGTTGGGGTGGTTGTCGGAATCGATTTGTGATGGTCGGAATAATGGAATTGGCCGGAACAAAATGGATGAAACAGAATCAGAGCCGAGGCAGAATAATTAGGGATGGCCAGAGCTAGATGGCCAGGATTTAGATCTGACCTATATTTGGTTGAATCTGGCAGGAGAAGAAATGGGGCAGCACCGGTGATAGATCTGTGGTTAGAGAGGAGAGGTGGCGGCTACGGCTAGAGATCGGAAGAGGAGATTGGGGTTGCTCCTCTCTGATCGGGCCTGGCCGTGGGTTGTGGCTTGCGGTTGGCCAGACCTGGTACAATGCTGGCGACGATGGGGCGGTGGTCACGGGCTCGAGGGAGAAGGGCGGTGGTCGCCGCGGTGGCTGCAGCCCAGGGGGTAGTAGGCCGCAGTGATCGCGGATGCGTCGAGGTGGCTGCAGTTGAGGACTGGCTGTTGGCCGCGAGTTGGGTGCGCTAGCCATGGGC
This sequence comes from Hedychium gardnerianum, assembly GCA_038050645.1. Taxonomy (NCBI): domain Eukaryota; kingdom Viridiplantae; phylum Streptophyta; class Magnoliopsida; order Zingiberales; family Zingiberaceae; genus Hedychium; species Hedychium gardnerianum. The sequence goes on along the minus strand of JBBUKS010032210.1, from coordinate 6,158 downwards.
GCGTGATGGGCGTGATGTCTGTGGGCTGACCACCTGTGTCTAGCCGAGTGGCCGGAGAAGAGGAGAGCCGACGATAGCGGGGTGACAGTTGATGTCAGGAGGAGAAAAGACATCAGGGAAATGAGGGAATTAGGTTTTTAATAATATAAACATTAGGTTATTATTTATAACCTTAGGTTGATGGAATCAATCAATTCTCAATTAAATTTATATTCCAAACAAACTTTCTCAAAGCCTAATAGATTTATTCCCTTAAACGATGTCAAATAAATTCGGTTTAAATCCTAAAATTTTTCTAAAAATTCCTAGAAAATTCCGTAAGGTTATTTCTTAATCCCCACTTAATATTTATTATTATTTTATTTACTATATCTTATATTCTCCCTCACTAATAAAAATTTGATCCCCAAATTTACTACCTAGGTGTGGTAACCAACAATAGCATAATCAATTAGTTTAAGTACCGAAGGAATTACACGTATCTTAAGTAAACAGGTGAGGATATCGAACTTGAATCTTATCCTCAAGCTCCCAGATTGCCTCTTCATCCTATGAACTAGTTGCCCATTCACTAAAAAAAATTGTGTAATTAAGTCTTTGGATACAATACCATATCTTATCAAAATATTCACGTTTTCCCTTGGCCATATTAACATTTTGACAAGGATCTAAATTCACCTATCCAGCCTGATGACAAAAGGACATGCAAAATTGGGGCTGTGGTTCAAATTCGTTGTCTACTTTTGCATCCCTTACTTTAAGTTGAGACAAATTTACATTCATGGAAACACAAAGTTATAACTTTCCAAATTCAGTAGGGTCATATGGACTTTTCTCCTTGACAGGTCTTTAAATTTTTTGTCTTCAAAAATTCACTTCCAGTTCTTTCATCAGTTAGGCAGCTCTCTAAGATGGAATTCATGTTTTCATTTCACAGCTCAACAATAAGGTTCAGAAACCAGATTCCTAAATCAGATTCTAAAATATTAGATGTTCAGAAAACCAGTTTCAAGAATTGAGTTCCAGGAATTGGGTTCAGAGTAGTTGCAGGTTCTGAACCTTGACAAGGAAAAGAAAGGAATTCCTCTTGATATCTTCACTAATTAGTAACCTACAACCAACTTGATACGCAACAGACTACATTGACACTCAATTTCACATTCAGTGGCCTTAAATTTTTGATTTCTGAACTCCTGTCAACTATGTTCTTAACTTCTTTATTGACTTAAAATCCCTAATCGAAAATTAATCCTAACATGATTTATGAAAATCCAAGGTAGCATGTAAACAACATGATATTCAAAAATTCTTGCCATCAAAAGAACACAGATTGTACATGTTATTTATTCAATAAACATATTCTAGCTAGTAGAGATCTTCATCGTTTCTCAACCTTCCTTCCTTTCCATAATATGACCACTAATACATAGCTTATCTCGAATTCACTCAATAAAGATTCTCATGACTAGTAACCCATTTAAAATTCCAGAATCAGTCCAGCACAAATGTTAACCATACACACTCCTTGGCACAATATAATGGTATTACCCCTGCACTACATTCTTTCCTTTCTTTTGATCAATATGCATATGAATCAAAGTGTTAAGGGGAAAACTAAATCAGCTATACCATCATAATTACAAATGTCCAAACTCTAGGCAAGGTTGTTGAACTGTTTCAAAAGCTTCTATCACTGATTCCACAACTGTTTTCCCTGATCCCACACAGTCAAACTGCACCTTTTCATGACAGTGAGTTTGGCGAAAGATTACTTTTTCATGTATCCTTAGCCCAAGAAGGTGGTTCTGTCAAATTTGTACCATGTCAGCAGGCAGTTTGCATCCATGCGACTTCAAGATGAGCAAGCTCATAGCCTCGCTTCAAGCTTTAAATGCACTTACAATTTTGACATAAGATTACCTATTTATCAAGATGGTACTTTAGGGATAACTTTGAAGGACATTATATACAAAGGAATTACTAATCTTTGGAAATATTTACAATGTGCCAAATCTTTGATAAATGGTCATATGGTGACTGAGGACCTACAACTATCATCAAAAAGCACGCATGACATAGAGTTCCTCATTCCTTTCAACAAAACTATGTCTAGTGGAGAATTCATCTCTGAGGAGGTGGCAGGCCTAGTTTCCTTCAATGGTTCGGTTGCTGCTTTTGCATACTTGGCTCCGAGAGAACCTATTTTGCAAGCTATTTCAGACTTAAAGTGTGATATAACTTCCACACTAAGGAGTAGATTGGAAATGATCGCTGATGAGGCAGAGGAAGATGCTTTGTCCACTAACTATGGAGCAGAGAAGCCTATCCATCAACTTACTTTGAATGAGCTAAGGGAACCATGTTCCTTAGTTTTTTCGAGATGAGTACTTGTTCCCTGGTTGGATGGTCTATACATATGCGATTATCTACATGCATCAGAGACTTTTGAGGATATAAAAGATCACTGCAAAGAGTTGATGTCAATGGATACCAATAAAACATGGGATAGGTGTAGTGTTTTGTACTGGCTTCAAATTTCTCTACACATCATTTATCTAATAATGGCACAAGTACGACCAAACAATCAATGACATAGAAAGACGACCCAGTTAAATAGAACCTTTGCACCTAGTCTTCAATAACTCAAGTCTCCTAAGTTCCCAACAACGTAGCCATATAGGAAACGAGAACAATCATATAGAATTAACACTTGAGTTTACTTTTTTTCAGTACTAGAATATTATTAAGCAATGTCTAAATAATGCATACTATTTGATTGAGGAGTTGGTCCAACAACCCAAACTTATAACAGAAAATCATACTGAATTGATGCATGCATCAACCTTGTAGCATTGTCATGGTATCCCCTAGCAGTGATTATAATAGATGGGATTTGGTTGAAGAATCGGTCTTCTACCAATCGTTGATATATATAGCATCCTATTCAACTAAATAATATTAGTGAAATTGAGAGGATTTATCACCATAATTTGAACCCCAACTTACCTTCTCTACTATGATGATATATCTAGCATCAGAATTAAGGACAAATTTGTTCAATGCATAAAGGTCTCCGATTATAGCACAATGTCATAATCCCAAGCAAGATTGATCCAAACAAAGACACACAACTAACCAAGGCAAACATGCTTCTGAATTTGAGATATCCAGTGGTCCACTAAATTTGCTAGGACAACAATTAAATTAGCTTTAGACAAATAGAACCTATTTTAGCCGAATGATTCAATCAAAGATATCCTAAGTGTTGCAGAATCCAAGGCCAAGTTATCAAGTGCTAATGGATAACACCACTTTATTGGGCCATGTTCAAGCTTCCTAACAATGCCAAATGCTTGAAATATTTTTTGGTACCCATGAGCCTTTCTTGTGAAGTAGAAAAAACTTTGTTGTTCCTGATCTATGGACATTCTTAGCATCTCTGCCATAACCACCAGCATTTCCTCCCCATTTCTCATCTTCCACAAGCAAAGAATGACACATCATAGAAAATTCCACAAAAATAAGAGGCACGAGCCATGTATTTGCACGAAATCCATATGGCAGATTACCGAACTTGTTGTGTTCGACAAAACTTCTCATCAATGCATCGTATGTATTTGAAAATGCGCTGCTAAGTTGCTGTAACAAATCTACAAGGAAATGACATAATACCGAATGTTTTCCAATAGTACAAAACCCTTTGACCGAAACCACTACCAACTTCGCATAGAAAGGTTCTCGTCAAAATATCTTCAGAACTATGTGAAGATGTTGTCTATGCTCCACCTCTGACCGAAAATATATTAGAATATCGTCTATGAAGACAATGACAAACTGATTCAAATACTGAAGGAATACTAAGTTTATCAAGTCCATGTAAACCGCTAGAGCATTGGTAAGCCCAAATGGCAACACCAAAAACTCGTAATGTCCATAACGCGTTCGAAACGTTGTATTTTGTATATCCGTATCCCTGACATCATTGGAATAATAGTTTGTCACGCCCCGGGAGGATATTTATCCAATGAAAATCAGACAGCACCTCCCCTGTACGGCGGACAATATTCTGAATACAAGTACACAATACAATCACACTATAACATATCCCACACGGGTACAACACAACCACACAGTATAATCACAATTTTACTAAACAAAGTAAGATATAAAGCAAAACCTTTCAACTAGAGAGGTGATTTCCAACTACAAGCCCACATGGCTTAAAAACCAACAACAAGAGTGTAAGTCCACACGACTTACACCCACAACACAGAAAATGTCCAAAGCGACAATCCGGAAAAAAAATCGCGTCCAACGATCGACAAATAGAAAGTCAATTATTATTACAATGCATAGTCTAAATGTAAAACTCAAATGATAAGTCCAACTAAACCAGTGAAAGAAGAATAGAAATACAGATAATAGCACCCTCGCGGTGCCGTGGGATAAGTGGACGGGATCTCCAGCAACTCAACTATAACTTGAAGAAAATAATTATACAGGTGGTGAGTCCAAATAAGATAGTGCATGACTGAAATAGATATGGAAACAAAGGTATAGTCTCGAATGGGACAATACTAACCTGATCATAGGAACAGTAATAACCAAAATTACTGAAAACTAGTATGATCTACTAAATACCAAGTAATGTTATCAAAGCAACATAGAAACTAAAACAATGCTATAATACTCAGAAGTATCACAGAAATAGCATAAGTCAACAAAGAACAAACAATAGTACATCCAAAGTATCAATTCTCCACACAAATTCATCACACGATCAACCTAGCATAAATCCACAATAATAATGCACATGCAAGTGCAAATGCATATGCAATGCATAGTCACTCCTACTCACCACTCCAGCCATCACTACATCAATGTGATCGAATGGGTAGGACCGTGACTCCTGTGCGCATTCCATACAACCACTACTCTCCAGTAGAACGAGTGGATAGGGTGAACAAAGTAGCTATCTAGCTACATCAGAAGAATCCCTATCAGCATACACTCCACAAGACCACTACCCTTGAGTGGTTGAGTGAGTTTGACCCGAGATACTACACTAGCTCTAGCCGTCACTACCCCGAGTGACCGAGCGTGAAGGAAAAATATGACTAATGACCCTCCACCCACAAGGGTTACTTAGTCATCAGCGTGCAATCAAATGAGATGCTATTATGAGCATAAAGAAATACAACAAACCGTCGATGAATTCATCTATAGCAGTCAACATCACAACCACATCCGGAAACAAATCCTTAAAAGGACATAAACGTAAAAACTCATAACTGACTACAAATCCTTATGAGTGGCAAAAATGAGAGACTGTATCAACCATAAATGGATTATTTCCAAGGTCAAGCATAAAGTATCAAGCTCATGATAAATAAGAACAGAGTTAAGACACCTAATTAATATTGAATCATATGTCATGCACTAAAGATCAAGTGAACTATGGAAACAAAGAAAGAGGTACCCACCTCAAATGTAGATAAATCAGAAAATCCTAAGATCTATCGTCCCGTCTCAAATCCGGATCCTATAGACAGGAATTCAAAATCTACATATGTACTAGATTAATTCTAGTTGCAAACTCATTAATAATATTACACGGGATAATTATTTAGAATTATGGATCATATAGAACCAAATCAAATTTAGAGTTTCGTTATCCCAACCCAATAAACGAATTCTCTAAATTCCCATAACATCCCTAACTTTTCCAATTTAATTTCCTATCCACACGTAAGGACTTCATTTATCCAAACTGATACTAAGTCTGGTCGGGGAAACCAAATTTCCAATTATTCATCTGAGGTTATTTAGGTAGTTTTAAACCCCAATATGAATTCAACTAATCTCGTTCATCAACTAATCCTTACTCATTAGGTTAAATCTAAATCCAAAAATCTCAGGATACTTGGCAATCACATTCCAACTTCAATAATCACAAAATTGTAACTACATCAATTTAACCCTCTAGACCTAGATCCATATAACCATCAAATTTATTTCACGGTCAATGATTGATCACAGTTAATTTAAGCTAGGATTCAAATCTTACAAAGCATGGGCAAAATCAATCATACTAACAACTTATCTAAAACTAAGATTAAATCTATAATTAAGTCAAATACAGAGATGAATTACTTACC
>JBBUKS010032200.1:0-11024 GCA_038050645.1 Hedychium gardnerianum | reverse complement strand
ACCAGGCAATTGTTTCGATCTATCTCTATAGATCTTGATCCTGAGGTTGTAGGTTGCTTCTCCCATACCTTTGATGGAGAATGTTTTGGACAATCAACCCTTAACTAATTATAAAACAGGCACATCATTTTTTATAAGCAATATGTCATCAACATAGAGCACAAGGAATATGACAGCTCTCCCACTAACCTTCTTGTATACACAAGATTCGTCAGGATTTTGTAAAAAATCAAATTCTTTGATTACCTCATCAAAATGGATATTTCAACTCTTCAATTCATAAATGGATCGTTTAATCCTGCATCCTATTTTTATCAAAAGATATGAAATCCTCGGGTTGTATCATATACACTTCCTCAAACAAATTTCTGCTGAGGAAAGTCATTTTTTCATTCATTTGTCATATCTTAAAATCATAATGAGTTGCTATGACAAGGAGTATCCGAATGGATTTAAGCATTGCTACTGGTTAGAAGGTTTTGTCATAGTCAACACCTTGCTTTTGATGATATTCTTTCGTCACTAATCTTTCTTTGTAGGTAATTACATTACCATCCATGTCAATTTTCTTCTTGAAAACTCACTTGCACTCAATAGGCTGATGCCTTTAGGTAGGTCTACTGAGTTTCAAACTTGGTTTTCGTATACGGAATCCATTTTTGATGTCATGGATGCTAGCCACTTATCCCTTTCTGAACTTTTCATAACTTCCTCATAATTAGTGGGTTGCTCATTCTCAATGAACAACACATCATTTTATTTACTTATGAGAAATCCATATCTCTCAGAAATTGTACGTATCTGGCACAGGGGAGAAAATCTCCGGGTGCAACTTTTGAATAGAGGTTGTAGAGAAAGAGTAGAAATAAGGAGATTTGCCAACGAAGAGGAGTCGCCTCTAGGTTTAAACGAAAATATAATTGTATTCAAATCACAATCAAACTCAACATCCAAACTTAACATCTTTTTACAAGAGTACTAACCCTTGTTTAAATAACTTAAGAAATAAGAAAAAGTCATAACAGAAAAAGAAAAAAGAAAAGAAAACTAATTTTAATAAAAAGATAAAATCTAAACTAACTTCTAGAAAAGAAAACTAATTCTAAAAAAAAGGATAAAATCTAAATTAACTTTTAGAAAACAAAACTAATCCTAAAAATTTAAAACAAATAAAAAAAAGGTTAAAAGACTAAATCTAGAATTTTGGTGGCGACTAGAAAGCTAATTCCTTCTCGTCCAGACTCCGAATAGAGTGCAACCGCATCAGGAGTTCACGGATTGGTCATCCTCCTTATTGGTAGTCTCGATCGGCCCAAAAGGGAGGCTAATAGCCTCGTTTTCTTCTCGTCACAGCTCGAAAGGGAACATAGGCGTATCGGAGAACATAAATTAATCATGTTGTTGGATGCTCTTGCATCAAGTTCTTGTTAGCTTGTTGTCATGGTTGATTAAAATTTTGAATTTTAAACTTAGGCTTTTGCTAAAAGTAATGATATTACTCTTTTAATATTAATATGGTGATGAATCTTTATTAATTATCTTGTTAATTGTATTTATATATTTATTTGTACCTTATATAAATTGTATTGTATAAAGTTTATTTATGCATAAACATCATTTAATTACATATATTACATAAAGAATTATGACTATTTATAATATTATGTATAAAAAATAGTAAAATAAATTCAACCATCTAGGCCCCGCCACCGCCTACTGTCATTTACAACACTGTAATCAACACACAACAATTTTAGGTCTCTCAACTTAATAGAGACTCATGCTAATATAATTGGATATATCAAATGATAAGAACATTCTAGATAAACTCTTCAAACTTAAAAAGCGAGAAATAAAAAAAATAAAAAAGTGAAAGGCCAATTTGAATGTGAGAACAGAAAGCAATAATCAAACTATCAAATAAGCAAATCAAAATATAACTCTCTTTCCACTTTATGCGCCTTTTAGAGTAAATTTAATGCTGGGAAATTATCCTTTTTATCAATTGATTTGACATGTCATTTGTGGTCATACTGAGAAGGTGTGTGATTGCAAACTTAAAATCCTATAAAACAGGATGAAAATAAATTTCCAATACAAATTAACCCAGACCTGAAAGACTGCACCACCAGTTAACTTTGCCTGAGCATCAAGTGATCTCAGCAAGGACAAGATTGCAATTTCATCATCACCACGATCAAGTATATCGCCCAGTTGAACTACTACCTACAAATTAAAAAGAAAATAAAAAATACTGCTTCATATCTAATTTGGACATATCATGAAAGAAATTTCTGATCACAGACAGTGTCAAAGATATACAGACTTTAATCACATTTGGAAGGATAATTTTAATCATCCTCCCAAAGGTCCAATTTGTCAGCTGAATGATAACCATTTTTAAGATCTTCACTTCACTATCAACTATGCTTTGTGTTACGTGCAATGCATAGTTCTAATTATGTGTAAGATGCAGAACTGCTATATTTGGTCTACATTTAAACAATTCTGTGTAGAGAATTATGTTGTAGAAAGAAAAGAACTTTTACTAGCGGATTAAATTATGGAAGCAACGAGTATGTTTCTAGGAAGTGGAGATGAGTGTGAACAATACAGAGATTGAGATGTAATAGGCTCGCCAGAACAAGTCAATCAAAATATTGGTCAAAGAATAAGTATAGATATTTCTACTGTAATTAAGTTGACAGTTTTTGAAATAGATGGATTTAGATCTGAATGTGACTATGATTGTTATTTCACAAATAGTTATTCAAGATTAGAAATACAAATATGCAAATGGTTCTAACACAACCTATTCTTCCAATTCAAATATCCAAAAACTACATTAGAAAATTTGGAAAAAAAAAAAAGGAGGCTTACTGTTTCCCCTCCTATCCATAAATCTTGGCCATCAGTGCTCAAGACTCCTGCCATTTGTAGAGAACATCGTGTTTTTGAAAGATCCCCGTGTAAATCACCAACTGAAATGCAAATATCAAAGGTTGACACATTCTTGAGAGCAATTATGCAGAACAGGTTCCAGCATCTTAATGTTCTCTAATTAAGAAGGCAGATTTACCAACAGAAGTCCCTAGAATTTTAAATTCACAAAAGAGCTCCCTCTTTTTTCAAATAGTATAAATCTTAGTTCAAAACTAATTAATAGTGACCTAGTGAAAATAACTTTAACTTTTAAAACAGCCAAGCTAATTAAGAATCATTAAAGCAGTTATACTTGAGTCAAAACTAAAATTTGGCATTTCTGAGTTAAGAGGGATGAAATATTATATTGTTACTTAAAAGGAGAAACATTAAAGCATAGTTATAGGACTTATAATATCATATTAACTAATTACCTAATGTTGAACTAACCCTATTTAACATATAACTAATAATTACTAATAAATTTGACACACTATCTCTAATGCTAGGTATTGTTGACGTTCATCTTGTACATAAATAGAAAAATAGGTCACAAAGAAAATAAAATAAAATTGGGTGAGTGGTTTAGAAAATGATACTAATGGAGCAGTATGAAGATGCAAGGCTCTGGATTGATCTTCAATAAGTTGATAGACTACTAATGTTGATGGCATCTTCGGGAGAGTGGTTTAGAAAATGGAAATTTTAATGTTCTTCAAAGGATGATATAATTTTCTTCTTTTCTCCTCCAGGTTAACATATCACGGGATTCTTAAGTTTGCAAGGATGAAATAACTTATGAGAGGTTGGATAGTGAAATAGATAAATTTGGAATTCAAATTATGCTTTTGACTTGAGAATTTAATATTAGAGAGTAACTATGACTGGACAAAGTCCAATAATACTTTGAGAAAGGAGAATGTCAAAGATAAAAAAAAAACTGTAAAATAGAAAGAGGATACTAGAAGAGCAAGAAAGATAAATCTATCTTTTTGAGATAAAAATATGAAAAACAAAGATTAAATTATGTTTCAATAATCTACTTTGAGAGAGTAGAAATACCAAAGAGAAGGCTAATTTGCCAGTCCTTTTACTCCATGAGAAAGAAATACTAGAGATAATAAGCAATAACTAATGTGACACCCCACTTTAATGTTACATTGTGAGTTACGAGTTATTGAAAGATTTTTATAAACTTAGATGAGTGAGCTATCGTTCTCTCATCTAAGTGGAGCATGGCTATTGGTATAGAGAGCAAACCTAATTTAAGACATGGGAAGATGTTGGAAAGGGCTATATGCATGATGATGTAACCACTATTAGACCTCACATGTTGTCGATTAGGAATGACTGTGAGCAATTCTATTAGTTGAAGTTTGAACCTTGACAAGAACATCAATCCTTAAGTGGGAAGCCTTAAGACCCCACTTTAATCTCTCATTATGAGTTATGAATTAATAAAGGAGTTGTATAAGCTTAAATGAGTGAGCAACTATTAACTTAGCTTTTAAACATTATCAACCCGTGGTTAGGCCTGACAATTTGTTTCATATAAGTGGGGAGTGCCAACTAATCTTATTGAAATTGCAACCCAAGGAGATAAAAAAGAACTCCTCGGTGCATAAAGTTCCCACCAATACGAGGCCCGGGGAAGGATCAGACCACATTGGGTCTATTGTAAAAATATAAGTGAGATTATGGCTTAATCATTTTCTCTATGCAGAAAAAAAATGCTTAGAGGAGGTTGAATTGTTGGTCATTTGCTTTAAGAAAGAGAGATATTGGAAGCAACCAATAATAGCTAATCTTGTCTTAAATCATGCACACAAGACAAATGAAAAAATAAAAATAAAAATTATGGTAAAATTTGAATCTATGATACATGAGATAAAGCAGAGAACGGAAAAGTATAAAGATTATAAAGAATAAATCATTATAGATCTATCACCTTTTCATTTTCATCTCCTTTTTGAATTTGTATCTTATTGTTAGAACCAACACTTCTTTTTTTAATCCACACATCTCATTTCTTATATCTCCCTACTTTTTAACTGTGCTACTTGTCTTTGAAACAACCCTCTTTTTTAGAAAATAATGATGCTATCTTTTTGTCTTATAAACCAAAACATACAGACTTGCTTGGCAATGTCTAAAACTGTTTATGTTAGTGAAATGCTATATTTTTTTTGGATGAGTAAAATAGCATAGCACAAAATGCTATTTGTAATAGGAGAATCTTTCTTTTATCTACCAGCATTTGAGGGATATTTTGAAAAATCAAAAGTATATAGAAAAAAAAAGAAACTTTTCCTTATAAACATTAATATTTATATAAACAAAATATATTACTAATTACTGAAATAAAGTTCCTTCAAATTAATAGAGGTATACTCAATTAAGAATGAATTTATATTCTACTTATACTCAAGCTTAGATTGAAATTGAGTAAATTTAACTATGTATAGAACAAACTTAAATTAAGCTTGAATTTGAAAAAAAATAATAATAATGAGATTTTGCATTTACTTAATTACATAAATAGGCAAAACAATAGAAGAAACATCTCATTATTGAAGAATCAGAAAAGAAACAAGTACACTTATAAATGTAAAAATGCAATATTTCATAGAGATAAAAACGTTTAAATTAATAATAATAGTTATCCCAATAGTTGCATTCTTAAACAAATATTTGATAATACAAGAAATTGAAGAGACATTCTATTAAGAATAGAATGAAAGCAATAAATATGAATTGTAATGAATCAAAAGGAACTATGATGAAACAAGGAACAGTGTCAGATACATCTAATTCAATTAGGTTTAAAAAAAAAATCAATTACATAATAACATTCAAGGTTTAGAATTTAGAGTCATGTTGAAGTTTAGGTTTACGACCGAAACGATATGGTTTTGGTACCGTATCATACCGTACAAATACAATTTCAACACTTTTTTAAATATAAAATATATTAATTAATAATATTTGATTGTTAAAGATAATTACTATTGAGTTATATTTGAGATATTGAATGTTGAGTTCAAGTTTTGATATTATCTCGTGAGATGTTTGGTGTTTATTGGATCTTTTGCAACAACTATTCAGTAATGTATAAATTTAACATCTATATTTTTATTATTATTACACATAATTAAATAGTGGTAATTACAATTTTATTGCAAAGCATCAAATCTAAGAACTTGCATTTATAATAGTGATGAAGAATTTATAATGGTGATGAAGATTGATCTTCAATTTCAAGTTTATTGCAGTATGAGATATTGCATTTATAATGGTCATGAAGATTGATCTTTGTTTTCGATATCTTTAAATATATTTGAAGGATTTTAGGCATTGATTATGTTACATTTATGCAAAAACTTTAAATTATTCATGAATTAATGTAATTTTTGTATTTTGAGAATATGTAAAAGTGTTGTCTAAATTTTCTATTGTATAATAAAAGGATAAGAGGATGATGAATTTAATTAATTTATATTATATATATATGTGATGTTTCTAGGGTGAATAAGTTTTCAAACGTTGAACAAATTAGATAAAAGTAATAAATATATTTCTCTCTTTTTTAAAAATGAAATAACCAAGGTTTGAAATCTCGAGTCGTGCCAAAGTTTCGATCTTTGACGGGAACGATATTGTTTCGGTATTGTGTCAATGTTTCGATGCATAGTGTCGATAATGGATTGGAGCTGAAAAAGATAGGAGATGAAGCATACAAAGGAGATATTGTCTGTGCCGAGTATGGTTTTAAATTTTGCATCATGATAAGCGAAACAATTGAAACATTTCATTCTGATAAATTAACAAAACTCAATACGATTCAGCACATACAATGTCTCCTTCCTTTGCTTCATCTCCTTCAACATTCAATCTATCACTGGCACCATAAATCAGAGCGTTGGCACAACACTAGAATATTTTTCTAGTCAAATATCGAAAATACGGCACGGCTCATGATTTTGAACATGAGCTAGTGCAAGAAACATCAATAATCAAGTGTCATCTATTCACTCCACCCCTCAACCCCTTCTAGCTAAGTCATTCAAATCCAAAGCTATTGTTGTAGGTCATGGCTACAATTGGCAACAAAAAAAGGGTGTTCTAGCAAAGGGGAAGAGGAGGTGGTCATAGAAGTTGTGAGGTCGACAATGACATAGGGAGGTATCACCTTAAAGTAAGAGGCAGCAAAATCACATGTTCTACATTATATTAGGCCATGACATGCAAACGCTAAACTCGAGTAATAAGACAAAGGACCATATTTTAACTAACATCAAGTGCCAAGTGATAAATATAGTAGACACTATTTTAGGGCGAAGAAGAGAAAAAGCTTGTGATTTATGACATGATGAAGAAGAGGGAAGCACGTAAAAGAATTCCAATTTACAATGCAATGGAGAAGGTAAAATTAGGATTTTATGACGATAGTAGTAAGGGAATGCATGTTGTTTACTCTATGGTGATTAAAGAAATCAACCTAGGACATAAGAGAATTCATGCTCTAACACAACTTAAGAGAGATGAAATATTGTATTGTTATTTAAAGGAGATCCATTGTATCATATTTATAGAACTTAGCTATATCACCTTATAACCAAATACCTAATATGGAACTAACCTATTCAATATATAACTAAGTACTACCAATAACTCCTACACCAGAAAATATGTTCTGATTAATTTCCAAAAAACTGGCACTGAAGTTAATCCAAACAATATGTGACTCTCAAGGTAATTTGACGAGGTATATATGAAACCTGATTAAGAAATAGGTAAAAAGGAAGATTTCAGAGATGGTGATCAAGTATTATTCAACAGTCACTCAAGACATCAGGCCAGTTTACTCAAATAGAGAGGTATTAGAACATGCAGAACGAACATGAGTACTTGAAGAAGTTTTTAAGGCATTGGGTAAAAATTCAGTGATTGACCAATATGCATCCATGACTTTTCCAGTAATAGGACTTTCAAGGAAAGGTCTTCAATTTCTCATTGACAAATAAAGTAGCAAGTGAAGCTGTAATAGCATTTCTAAGGTGATATTGCCAGATTCTAGGCAACGACTGTAGCCTACATGACATGCCAAAGGAGCTAACAAAGATGATTCATGCAGAAAGCAAGATAGAAGGGCTTTACTATGACTTTCGTCATCGTTACCCAAGTCTTTTGTTTAACAAGGGAGATATGATTTGCTGCTCAGCTGCAGTGTCATGAATTTTGCCAACAACTGTAGAAGCTATTTGTGTCCATCCATCTCATCTACCTCACAATTAATGAAAAAATGGCAAAGCTACTTGTATAAGCCACGAACTACAAGTGGTTCAACAAAACAAAAAAACTGAAAATGAATCAAAAGCTGATAGTAAAAAGGAAATGAAATCTAGAGTGGCACAGAAAAATAACTAACTTCGTTGAAACAAAATACATCCCTACGACATCAGATCTGAGTTGCATATACAAGTATCAGTGACCGAAAGATCAGCCGGTGGAAAGATTTGAATCCGGACTGAAATAACTAATTAATTTACCAGCAACTATCCTGCGACCTGGTGCGGAGACAAAACTAGGAGGATTGCCGGAGACTGCGATTGGCCTGAGGCTGGCACTGACATAGGAACAGCAGAAAGAAAGTTTCCGGCACTTGAGAGGAGGAAGGGATATGGAGCTCAGGGAAAGGGCAGCCATGCCTCCACCCCGCATCTCCAGTTGGATCGCTTAGGTTTTGTGTCCGCTGGGTAAAATGCATGGTTAAATTAAACAACGCTTCTCAGCCAAGCGCTTAGGGATGAGGCGAGGCGAGGCGAGGCGAGGTGAGGTCCAAACCGTTTGATGATTCATGACCTCAAGCTCTTTGACTAGACTTCCAAACGGAGCAGAAGCAGCAAGGGGAAACGGGAAGCCTTCTTCGCCATCTTATTCTTCTGAAGGCGACCAGGAAAAGATTGGTTTTTTTAAACTAGCATTCGGTCCACCGGCTCTGATTCAGTCTTATCAAAAAAATTCATGGATCAACAATAAATTATGTTTTAAATTTTAAATTTTAGAAAAATTATGTTCAAGTTTTTTTTTGTTAGTTCAGATAGAATAAATTTTTAGAAAAATTATGTTTAATTTTTTATTTTTTTTAATTCAGATATTTCGACTTTGATAGAAGTAGATAGTAGCTTTCCCATCGGATAAATCTGCATGTGCAGGGTTCTAGACGTGGCCGTCTAACCGTTCCAATAGTTCTGATGGATGTAATATTATGTTGTTGAGAATCAAACCTGGAATGAGTGAATATACTGCCAGGCTTCTTACAACTGCACTGTGCCAGGCAGTCAAACTATGTTCAATGGATTAAGCATTGCATTTAATCGGTGGACGGCCTTTCCCAATTCGCTCACAATTTTATACCATAAAATTTATGTCAAATTACTAAGAATTTATATTTATTTTGCCAATTTACCTTAGGTACTGATCTTCTATTAATTTTATTCTTGTAATTGGGTTTAGATTGAACAAGCACTGTGGACTATTTTATTGGAGACAAAAAATGAAAGTCATTTTAATCATACTTTTACGATAATCCATATCTTTTGATAGAAGAAATCAAATACTTAATAAAATATTTTGTTCCTGAAGCAACAGAGCCATAAGGGTTGTCCTGGGCTGGCTCCAGCCTTGCTCGATCGATTCCATCGCACGAGTAAATACAATTGTTTAGAAAACAGAAAAGGAGGTTAATGTTTCTTCTCCTTTAGCTCATGATGGCAAGCAACCAACAGTGAAAGGAAAACGAGAGAAGCCGCGACTGGCTTTGACAATGTTCAAGTTGTGCTCACCCAGAAAACAAAGGAAGAGAAGAATTAAAGCCTATTGTTGTGGATTGGGAGGAAAAAAAAAACTAAATGCAAGAAGAGAGGAGCACTATTGTTCTTGCTCGACTAAACCAAATGACAAGTGAAATCTATTGCTTAAGTGTTGAAGGAACACTACAAGAAAATTCAATAATATCGATAGATTTATCAACGGAAAACTATTCCATCAGTAATCTCCGATAAAAAAATATTTCTGTCGACAATCTCCGACGGAAATATTTTTCTGTTGGAAATATTTTGAATTTCCAATCGACATGATAAGTTTAATCGGGACTACTATCGACGGAATATATATTCCGTCGGTATATACCGACGGAATATATATTTCATCGGTATATACTGACGGAATGTGTATTCCATCGGGATCGGTGTCGATCACAGCCAAAGCTGTGACCTAATTTTTATCAGACTTTACCGACGGAATATGTATTCCGTCGGTAATTTCCGACGGAATAAATGTTCTGACTGTATTTACCGACGGAATAAATATTTCGTTGGTAATTACCAAGGGAATACATATTCCGTCGGTAAAGCTTGATAAAAATTAGGGCACAGTCCTAATTTTTCTACGCGCGCTTCCCTCCTTCTCCGGCTGCGATCGAGGTCTCCGACGCAACTCCGACGGTGAAACTTGGTAAGCTCTCTCTCCCCTCTCTCCGCCCTCTCTCTACCCTCTCTCTCCGACCGGCCGACTGCTTCCGAGCGCAAGTGTGGTCGGTCGGCCGCCTGATCGCGGCCGCGACTGTGGGCGGTCGGCCGCTTGATCGCGGCCGCGACTGTGGGCGGTCGGCCGCTTGATCGCGGCTGTGACTGTGGGCGGTCGGCCGCCTGATCGCGGCCACAACTGTGGGTGGTCGGTCGCCTAATCACGGCTGCGACTGTGGGCGGCCGGCAGCTGCTCACGGGCGCGAGTGTGGCCGGTCGGCCGCCTGCTGCATGCTCGCCGCCGCTCTTTCCCACCGGCCGCCTCTCTCCCCGACTGCTCATGAGCGGGAGTGTGGTCGGCCGACCAACTGTGAACGATCGATTGCATGCTCACCGCCTCTCTCTCCGGTCGACCGCCTGCTCGCGACAGTTAGAGTGCTGCTGACCGGCCGCCTGCTCGATGTCGCGAGTGCTGTCGGTCGGCCGCCTGCTCGCGACTGCGAGTGTGATCAGGCGGTTGTCTGCTCGCGGCCGCGAGTTTGGTCGATCGGTCGCCTACTCACGACCGCTAGTTTG
>JBBUKS010032104.1:0-11030 GCA_038050645.1 Hedychium gardnerianum | reverse complement strand
ATTATTGTTAATTCTGGTACAACCATCGATCCTGTCACTTGCAAAGAAATAAAAGGAAAGGAGAGGATGGTTTTCAACTATAAGAGGCTAAATGATCTGACAAATAAGGATCAATACAGCCTCCCCGGCATAAACACTATTCTCCAGAAGGTCGGTAAGAGCTGCATTTATTCAAAATTTGATTTGAAAAGCGGATTCCATCAAGTAGCTATGCACCCAGACTCAATTGAATGGACAGCCTTCTGGGTTCCAGATGGCCTTTTTGAGTGGCTGGTCATGCCCTTTGGGCTCAAAAACGCCCCTGCCATTTTCCAAAGGAAAATGGATAATTGTTTTAAGGGGACAGAAGAGTTTATTGCTGTCTACATTGATGACATCCTCATCTTTTCTCAGAGTAAGGAAGAGCATGCTAAGCATCTCAGAATCATGCTTGATATCTGCAAAGCCAATGGGTTGATTCTTAGCCCAACCAAACTCAAGATTGCTCAGCCATCATAGACTCGGAGCTCCTTGTTGGCGATCTCCTCGAGATGGAGAGACGGCGGTAGGGGCTTCTCCTCCTGCTCCCTCGAGTGAGGTGGTGATGACAACGACGCCAGGAACCCTGCCAATGAGTGGTAAAGCGTCAAGGCAATCGCCAGTGATGTGAAGAAGATCGTCGGAGATAGACCTAATACTGCAAGGGGGACCATCGTGGAAAAGGCGTGGCTCTCCTCTTCTAACCTGAAGAGGAGAGTGAAGATGAAGAAGGTGGCGACTGTCCGACGACGATGAAGAAGATTGGTGGTGACCGCCGGTCGTTGGTGATTATCGATGGAGGAAGATGGGAGTGGCGAAGTCGAGTAGAGATGAAGAAAACGCGATGTTGCTTTAGGAAGGAATTAGGGATGTAATACCTCTATATGATCTGAGTCATCCATTGAATATGAGTGGATATGAGGTTCAAATTTGATGATGGGATGATGGATGGCTTGATCTCCTTCTTGATGAAGCAAAATTCTAAAAAAACACCTCATAAACAATGCTTTTAAAAAAGCGTTGTCTTTGACAAAAAAAAAACTAATAGACAATGGTTATTTGAAAAAACGTTGTCTTTTATAAGGAAAAAAAATCATAGACAAATGTTTTCACTAAAAATGTTGTAAAAAAAAAGGCAATGCCTTTTGTTTTAAGTGTTGTGTACAAGATTTTTTCTTATAGTGGCGATACGATATGCGGTCTACCCTCATGTGAGGGGGTAGTTGATTTCACAGCCTAGAACTCGATCCGTGAATACGTCTGAGTCGGGAGAGGTTAAGCCCTAAAAAGGACGCGGACGATACGATATGTGCTCGACCTCGTACGAGGGGGAGCTTGATATTGCATCCAGGAGTTCAATCCGCGACTATGTCTAAGTCGGGAGAGGTTGAGCCCTGAAAAGGACACGGGTGATACGTTATGCGCTAGACCCCCGTGCGAGGGGGAGATTGATATCGCAGCCTGGAGCTTGATCCCCGACTATGTCCAAGTCGGGAGAGGTTGTGCCCTGAATAGGATGTGGGCGATACAATATGCAGTTGACCCTCGTGCGAGGGGGAGGTTGATATCATAGCCTGAAACTTGATCTGCGACGATGTCCGAGTCGGGAGAAGTTGAGCATTGAAAAGGACATGGGCAATATGATATGTGCTCAACCCTCGTGCGAGGGGAGATTATATCGCAGCTTGAAGCTCGATCCGTGATTATGTCTGAGTCGGGAGAGGTTGAGCCTTGAAAAGGACGTGGGAGATATGATATGCTATCGACCCTCATGTGAGTGGGAGGTTGATATCGCAGTCTAAAGCTTGATCCACGACTATGTCTGAGTCGGGAGAGGCGAAGCACCTTCAAGTAAAGCTGCAAAGAAGAACTACAATTCATATTCAAAATAGGACTATATGCACGCGAACCTGATATGCAGTTTTGAGGTGACTCTAATACTGTCCAGGAGAGAGAATAAACTCAATCCCACTGAGAGAGAGACTAACAGACCCGATCCGTCTGAAGGAGACTATAATAAGACTCGGTCTCTTGCACTACAAAAAACTAGAAATTTGTAACGAATTTTATGATGAATTTTACTAAAAAATTTATCGCAAATTTTTTTGTGACAAATTTTGCGACAAAAAAAATTTCATCTTGAACAACTCATCGCCAAATTTTGCGACAAAAAATATTTGTCACAAAGTTCAGAAAACACATATCTGTGACAAAAATCTGTGTTCATCGCAGATCTATGATGAATCCCATTTCTGTCACAGATCTACATTTTTTGAACTTTGCAATGAATATTTTTTCATCGCAAAATAGCAACAAATTTTGTGACGAATTTATTTTGTGACGAAAACAGATTCATTATAGATTTGTGACGAAAATAGGATTCGTCGCAGATCTATGACGAAAATAGATTTGTCGCAGAATTACAATGCACAGTAATTTTATGATAGTTTGGCGACGAATCCTTTTTCGTCATCAAATTCATCGCAAAACACTATTTTTTTTCCCCATAAATTCCCTATTTCAGTAATTTCTCGTGTATACAATACATAACATCCAATATAATCAAACTAAATCCAACATATATACACATCCTACTTACACATCCTATTTAACTGCATTCACAACTTATACACATCCTATTTTACGTACACATCCTATTTAACATTCAAAACAAATCTACACAATTCAAAAACAAATATATCCAAAATGAAACTTATCTAAAATAATTTAGAATAAACATATTTAATTCATCCATACAAGTCATAAGTTCCAAAAAGATCCAACATTCTCCAAGTTCAACAACTACATACAAATAGCATATTAAAATCATCGTTCTCTTCATTCTTCTCCTCCCATTCTTCTTCTTTTCCTGCATAAAAACAAACAAAAAAAGAAAATTTTATAAACTAATATGTAAAGACTTACTTCCTCTGACATTGATCAATTTTCACAAACCCTATTCGAAACAAAATAATAGGGTTAATCAAAATTACAAAAATTAAATTTAAAAAACACTAATTCTAAGACAAATAGCATTCATACATAAACTAATCACGAACAACCATCATCACCATCATTGTCGTCGTCGTCGTCACCATCAGGGGCACTGGGAGGCATCTGACTTGGAGCATAGGCTAACTAAAGATGTCGCAATATTAAGTCCTGTTGTTGGCGTAGTTGCCTCATTTCCTCATCTCTTTGAATCATATCCTAATCTCTTTGGGTAAAATTGATATTTGAGGTTATGAAAATAATCAGGAGAACTAGACAGGCACATAGGAACTGTTTCATGTGATTCTGAACTCTTTAGATCAATCAACCGATTTTGGAGAATTTTTTTTATTTTTGTTTAAATTAGGATCAATTCTGCGATGAATCCAAGGATTCGTCGCAAAATTGGTCCTAATTTTGTGAAAATAAAAAATTCCTCTGAAATCGGTTGATTGATCTAGAGAGATCGAAATCACATGAAACCAGTTCCTATGTGCTCATCTAGTTCTCCTGATTATTTCCATGGCCTTAAATATCAATTTTACCTAGTATTTTTTTATATTTAAGTTAATTAAATTTATTTCAATTGACTGTTAACCTAGTTTAAATAGTACAATATATATATATTAAAAAGAATTATTATTAAAAAATCACTTATCTCAATATTTTTGATAATATTGATATATGAGGTCATGGAAATAATCAGGAAATCTAGATGAGCTATATGAACTAGTTTTATGTGATTTTGAGCTCTCTAGGTCAATCAATCGATTTCAGAGGATTTTTTTGTATTTGGACCAAATCTGTGACGAATTCTTGATTCGTCACCATTTATTCGATGAATCTGAGGATTCGTTGCCAAATCTGCGATGAATCTTTGGATTCGTCACCATTTATTCGATGAATCTATGAATTCGTTGACAAATCTGCGACGAATCTATGGATTCGTCATAGATTTCAAAAAAAAATAAAAATATTAAAAAATAATGTGGAAGCCCGTTGATGGACCTAGAGAGCTCAGAATGATACGAAACCAGTTCCTATGTGTTCATTTTGTTCTCCTGATTATAAAAATTCCCACAAACATTATTTTGATGTAATATATTGATATTAGTGATTTTTTGAACACGAATTAAATTTTTCAGATAAATTCATGTTCAAAAAATGACGGATATCAATATATTAGGTCAAAATGATGTTTGAGGGTATTTTTATAATTAGGAGAACTAGATGAAGACATATGAATTAGTTTCATTTTATTTCGAGCTCTCTAGGTCCATCACCCGACTTCCGACATATGTTTTTTTTAGAATCTGGGATGAATCCTGGGATTCATCCCAGAATCAGGGACGAATTTCAAGGATTCATCCCTGATTTATAAAAAAATATTATAAATAATAATTAGGAAATTCTTTGAAGAAAAAAAATTTGTCGCAAAATTTTGCAACAAATAATGATTTCGTCGCAGATTCTACGCCGAATAAAATATTCATCGTAAAATCTGCGATGAATTTGTATGAAATTTGAGACAAAAATTAATTTATTGCTAATTGGTGATAAAATTATTTTGTTGCTATTTTTGTTATTAATTAGTGACAATTTATATTTTTGTCATAAAATTTGGGACGACAAATTTGTATCGCAAAATTTCATCCCTAAATGATTGTTTTTTTGTAGTGTTGATTCCAGAATGCTCGCGAAGTCGGGGAGAGAATAATCCACTCGATCCCACTGAGGGAGAGGATAATTTGGTCGATCCCGAGAAGGGAGATAATAACTCGATCCCTTGACTCTTTAGTGTCCGTTGTAGGATAGAAAGACAGTGCTAGAGGGGGGTTGAATAGTGCTCGTGGCTTTTTCACATTTTTCATAAATCTCGAGTTAACGCAGCAGAATATTAAAGAGACAGAAGCAGAAGCAAACACACAGTCGACACGTTGGTTTTACTTGGTTCACCGCCCAGCGACGGCTAGTCCAAGGCCCGAACCCATATGAGTGCTTTCGTTGGGCAATCCACTAATAACACGATGATTTACAATAGATATCAAAATGAAAGTACAATTAAAAATAAGTTTACCAATGACTTTAAAGTTGAAACTTGAGCATAGTTGTTGGAGCAGCGTTACAGTGTCGTGGAGAGCTTTTTGAAGCAACGTTTGAGCACAAAAGTTGTATGTAATTGTTGTACGGGGAGCTGCTGGTCGAAGTGCTCTTTTATTAAATCATCCAGGCGCCTCTATTACCATTGAGGTGCCTCTATCCTGATTCGATTTGATCAGATCCAAGTTATCTGCACCTTATCCAATTCCAAGCGCCTCAAGTGCTGACGTGGTTGGATTTGGTCACAACGTGACTCTGGCCGAGTCTATCCCAACCCAGGCACCTCAATCCCTTTGAGGCGCCTGGTTGCTGACATGCGCTGACCAACCAAGAGCTGCCACCTCATCTTGCTTCGTGTTGAGGTGATTGAGGTGCCTCAAACCCTTTGAGGCACCTGAATTGGCTCACGACACCTGGATCCATTCCAGGTGCCTGGATTAGCTTTTCTAAACTTATCTTTCCTGCATCACAATGTTAGCACAGAAAATATAGTAAAAATAATCTTGACAGTTTCGAGACTGTTCGATTCTGACTTTTGGGGTTTCGGTGAAACCCTAGGTTAAATCGACGCCTACTGTTCACTAAACGGAGATGCATCCTCACCTACTCCTCTCCGAAGAATGTACCTGTTGCCAAACATCTTGTCCTCCAGATCTATTTGGACTTCCTGTTCAGCATCTGACCTTGACCTCTGGGACTTTCCGCTAGACGTCTGATCCTCGACCCCTCTATACTCCTGCTTGGTGTCCTTGACCCCCCTGGTCATTCTGTCTAGTATCCTCGACCCCTAAGACTTTCTTCCCGGTGTCCTCGATCTGTCAAGACTTCTGCCCAATCCACTGGACTAGGACTTCTTTGTCCAATCTCCCTGATCAAGACTTCTTGCCCAGTCAACTAATAAGGATTTCTTTGCCTAGCCTCAACTATGACTTGTATCTTGCCTAAGTTCTATTAGGACTTCCTGCTTGAGCTTCCTGCATACTCAGTCAAACTCATTAGTTCACAATACACCTTAACATCGAACTTTTGTCATCTGCCAAAACATAGGTTCGATTAGCTGTTGCTTCCAGCACCAACAATCTCCCCTTTTTTATTTATGGCAACCTAGTTAAAAGTTAAGTGAAACATATAACAAGTATAAATAGTAAAAATAATAGTAAATATGGTAATTGAAAATAGTAAAATAATGTGTGTTAATTGAGAAATAAGTTTATAGGAATTTTTGGGAATTTTTTTGGATTTAATCGGAGCTAATTAGAGGAGTTCACGAGGATATAAATAATAGACTTTTATAAGGTCTGTTTGAAATACCAATTAAATGAGAGTTAATTGACTTAATTAATTAAACCTAAGGTTGGTAATTAACCTAAGTTAGGTTATTTATAACCTATCAAACTCTTACCTCCTCCTCTTATTTTCTCGATTCCCTCCTCTCCCTCACACACCGCAACCCGATCGATCTCCCGTCTCCACCGAGCAACTGCCGTCTGGCCTCTCTTCCCCTTCGGCCAACACCGTCGACCACAACCATAGTTGCCGGAGCGGACCGAGTCTTCTGTAGAGACAGATCTGGGTCATCCGGTGTTGCCCTCCTCCCTCCTTCGACCACCAACCGTTGGCTAGTACTCCGACCAGCACATCAGCCACGGCTGGCAGAGGGCCAGTGCTCCAGCTAGCTCACAGTCGTCGACCCCTTTCTCCGACATTACAACCGCCGCGATCACTACCGCCCTCATCTTTATCTCTCTCGATCTACTCTACTGCTGCCACCATTGGCCCTCGATCATCAGCATCTATCGCAGCTGGCCTTTTCTGCTCTACTGGTGGCCGTCGGTTGTCGCCGCTAGACTTGGTCAATCACTGGCCATGATAGGAGCGGTCATTGGTGTCAAGCTCTAGTCGCCTGCAACCATTCCAACCACCGGCTGGATTGGTTCCGACCATGCGTCATCCCTCTTAGATCTGCTCCGGCCAACACCCCCAGCTTCAGGCGTCGGATATCACTATTGCCCTACCTCAGATTTTGCTCCGGCCGGATTTGATTTACATCCATCGATGGCTTTCCCTTTGTTCTTTAGATCAGATTATTCATTGTCTTATTTCTGTCACCTTCGTTCCAACCATTGTTGGAACTGTGGTTGTTGCTCCGGCCATCTCTACTTCGTCCATCTCCCCACCACTAGCAACCCACCATCAATAAGGGTAAGGGCTGTTTGGTTTGATTTGGGTTATAGTAACCTTGTATCATTTGTTGATCAAGTTTAGTCCATTTTGATACAATTTATTTTAGCTTCCAGAATTCGGCCAAGTTGTTATGTTCATCTCCGGCCACACCTATGATTTCCGACAGCCACTACCAACCCAGGTAAAGGACTGTTGATGTTGTGTGTGGTTGGTTAAACATTGTGATTATATATGTGATTTGTTAAATGGTATAGTTGGTAAAGAGATTATTCGAATTCAAAAGGGGTTATGGTGTGATTTAATTTGGATTGGATTTTCCTTATGTGAAGTTTGTATTAAATTGAATAGATGTTACTTAATTGTAGAATGAGTTTGAAATTGGGTAACGGTTCCTAAACGTAATTGTTATGTGATTAGACCTAATTTGTAGGGTTATATACGGTTTAGATAATTGGAGCTATTAATTGATGATTGAGTGATTAACTTTGGATTTGAAATAATAGGGTGAAAGTGAATGATCATGGACATTATTATTGCTAGGATTTGGGAGTTTAAAGAGCCTCACGTACTTGTATCTTGTAGTTGAAGATTGGATTAAAATTAGTTGATTTAACTCTTAGGATTTTATGAAGTATTGGTTTGGAAATACATGTAGAATGTGGATTATGACACATGGGTTGAGGTTGTGATGGAATCTATTATTAGATGAAGTTGATTGGGTTGATATTAGGGTTCATTGACTTTACTGTGGTAAGTCTTGGTTTTGATCGTGCTTTTATCTTGTAGGAGTGTGATGTTAGAATGTATATGTTGATTGAGTCTCTTGGAGGATATCTGTCCACGCCGTCCCTTTCACATCTAGCTATGATTTATTGTCATTTTGTTTCAGCTAGTATATGCTTTCGCATTGAATTTATTTTATTGGCATTGTATTAATTAAGTTGTATATGATTATTTGTATTTCATCGGTTGTGTATTCGGAGTGTTAAGTCGAGCCGGCTCACAGTCGAATTTTGAATTTTATGTGTGGGGTAGACCCCCTTGTTATTTTTCATTCTGATGGATTTTATATTACACCGCACGGTTGTGATTACCTGGGTAGGGTATTATATTTATATCTCACTATGTGGTTGTGATTACCTGGGTAGGGTATTATATTTATATCTCACTATGTGGTTGTGATTACTCGGGTAGGGTATTTATATCTCACTACGTGGTTGTGTTATGATTTTTGAGTTTTGTAGACTCATATCAAGTTGTATCAAAGATTGTCACTAGAGAGTATCGTCCGTATCTACGGGCATGTGTACTTTCGGGGCGTGACAAATTATCTTGATCATATGGTGGAGGCTCGTAGATATTTCACCCTTCTTGGTGATCCATTTTCTTTGCACTATTATAAAACTAAAAGAATGTTCCAAGACTTTGTCTTGGGTTGAATAGTGCAATGGAAGAAAATATTAATGAAAACAAATGTTGTAAAGAAAGAAATGTTTTAAGAGAAAAGAAAAGGATTTTTAAAAAGATTAAAAGACTATTAAGCCTTTTTTAGAGTAACTTTGCTCTGATACCAATTATAGGATCGAAGAAGTCGAGAGAGGGGGAGGTGAATCTCATTCGTTTAAAATATTTTCTTTTCGTTTATTAAAAACCAAAGTAGCAGCGGAATAAGTAAATGCAAACACACAAAAACACATGATCTTTTTCTACTTGGTTCATAGTCCAGCGACTACTACTCCAAGACCTACGATCCTTGACTGCTTCAATGGGCAATCCACTATAATTGTTCTCTTTGAAACCTTTCGGAGAAGAAGCAAACTCATACAATGAAAATAGGAGGATAGTAACAACACTACTATCTCCTTTAATTGAATGCAAGTAAAAAAAAAGTTTATACCAACAATAATATTGTAGAAGGAGCTTCGGTTGTCGGATAGCCTCTCGGCGTAGTAGGATCAATACTTGCACAATCAGAGCAGCAGAGACGAGAAGTAGCATAAAGTGCAGAGTGAAAGTTATTGTTCAGCTCGAACCCTGAGGCCTTCTTTTATAGGCATCGTCCAGTCGACTGATATATTCTGTCGATTGAACCTCCTATCCGTCGATTGAACTCTACATCTCTCCTTGTTTGCTCTGATCCAATCCGTTCGATCCCGTAAATCGCATTGTTCGATCGATTGATCCATGTTATCCGTCGACGGAACCTCTGAACTTCCTTTCCTGCGTGATTCGATTTGATCGTTGTCGTTACCTTTTATAGATCGATCTGCTGATCCCACTGATCCGTCGACAAAACAAGTTGTATACCATATTTGCTAAACTTCGATCTGATCTATGCCATGCTGGCCTAATCAGTCGACTGAACCTCCTGTTCAGTCGAATGAACCCTTGGTCAACCCAAAACTTTATTTATCTATAAAACAAAGTTAGCATAGCAACATAATAGTATTCCTACAAAACAAAGTTAGATAGTCGACAGTAAAGTTGCATAAGTATGATAGTTAGGACTGTCTTGATCTCAACTTAAGAACATTCGTTAGTTTATTCAGTTGGATCAACACCTAAGGTTTGTCCCAGCTAGGACACGACCTCACAACTCCACTCCAGGATCTTACCTCAACTTATCTGCCAAACATCCGATTCTCGAGACTTGTTTGGACTTTATCTTGTCCTGCTTAATGTCTGATCAATCTAATCTACTAAAATTTCCTATAATACTGAATTAGCATAATAGATATAGAATGGTAAAGTAAAACAGTGTTAGCAACATTCAAGATTCGCTAGTCTGATTGACCACGCGCGGTCTATTGAAATTTTTTCGATCATACTTACTTGAAGTTCGTTCTTCTAAATCTTTTCACTACCTAGGATTTTGATTGTAAAAAGTATTGCATATATCATTTTACACACTAAACATTAAAAAACAATTAAAGAATATTTTCTCATTAGCTCATTCATCTTTTAATAAAGTATTAATTATTCAGGAGCGTCTTCTATCTTCAACTTTTTTTTTCTTCTTAAATTAAATTAGTAAGAAGCATGCGTAAATATCTAGTCAAAGTAAATTAATGCATCTATGTTTACTTCTATGGCTTCAATTCCTAATCATAATTAACAACTTAATTCATCAAACAATATAATATTATGCTTATGTCATTGCTTTTTCATAAATAACCGTGTTAATTTTTGGGAATAATATTTCCTTTTGATTGTAAAAATTTAAGAAGAGGATGAAATATAGTATTTAGATTAATGAATCAATCTATTTATAAATTTATATATATGGAAAAAAAATTACTTCGGCCTTTATTAATAGTGTTTCTTTTTCTTTTTTTTATAAGGGTAAATTGTATTAGTTGAAGATCATGATCTTACATGGAACCACTCATAAATCGAAAGATATGTGTTTGAACCTTCCTAAATACTTTGCAATATTTGGCACATCACCGTCATATTGACATCTATTACGAGTTTGCCAAATCAAGTACAGCGTGCAAGACACGCCTAGTATGTGAGCTTTGTTGAGTAAGTTATCCTTTTGGAACTTGGTGCGACATATGTCCAACAGTGCCGATGCTGAACCAAATGGGTTGTCGATGTGCAACCAACTCTTGACCTTCGCCCACAGAGGTAAGGTGATGTTGCAGTTAAAGAAAACATGTTCAGATGTCTCATCCTTCCATTGGCAAAGTGGACAGATTTTGCAAGCTTTGTAGGGCAGTGTGTCCTTCGTGTGG
>JBBUKS010032094.1:0-11030 GCA_038050645.1 Hedychium gardnerianum | reverse complement strand
ATAGACTACTCCACCTATCCACTCCAGTATCACAAAAGGGTTGATAAAATGAAGAGCTACCTTGCCCTTCGAACCAAAAATTTCAACCCCTTTTAGTGAGTGTGACACGTTGAAGTACATGGTCGCTACCATAAACTCCAAGGATCTCTGTCTCCAATCTATAAAACTCTTTTGTTGGTCATGGGCTTCTGACAATCTACGTCGAATGATGCGTACTAATTCCGTGTCATGCTGAATGCTCTGTGGCTCCAAAATCTATGGTTCACCAACCTCGTCCTATAAAAAAAATAGGATATCTACATGCTATGTCATATAAGGCCTCAAATGACGTCATTGAATGGCTGAGTGATAACTATTATTTGTACGCAAACTCCACTAAATGTAAATGATCCTCCAATGACTGTATAGTGCATATCCCAACATTTATGATTCCATTGATTCCCAAGAGTAGCTCATGCACTCTCTATCTATTCCTGTAGAATAAAAATTACCTGGGTTTTGATCTCCTTGATAGTACCTTTTACCTGTGTTTACTATTCAACAACGACAAACTACACTGAATCATATAATAGTTACAAGTTGGCCCCTCAAGTCACTGAGAGGGAGATCTAGCTGAGCTCTTGTTATTTTCACTCCCGCAGGCAACTTCCAATAGGATGACCATGCAAATGGATACTGATTGGTTGCCTTCACACATTATCGTATCACAGTGCACCTTTCCTAAGTTTTCAAATATTTTCAGACACACTTACCCTTGATCTACAAAACAGAGGAGTAGACAAATACTTCTTAAGTTTGCTCAATGCTCAATTCTTGGACTTCTTAAGGACTTGGCAAATACACCAGCTGATGATTAAAGCTTGCACCTGATGTGATAACTTGAATGAACTGCATTTTTTTTTTTTAACGTAGTTGTAAACCAATCTCTATGTATTTTGTCATGTTGTGAAACATGAAATTAGAGGCTAATGTGCATAGAGGTTGGATTTTAATAATATATCTACATGAGAACTTTGACAGTATGTCCTAACTCTATCATCAATTATTTTACCCAGGAAAGCACATATAGCTATTGTCATAATGGGAAGGATTTATAGAAATATCATTAGCATTATTGCTCTAGACCATGATATACACAGCAAATAGGTTCAAATCAACAAAAGTAAAAAAAAGAAAATGAATCTTTTAATAAGAAAATAAAACAATTTGAAACTAAGTCAGAAACAAACTCAATAGGATCCCAAACGACAAGAATTATTTAAAGAGAATGATATAAAAACACATTAATAGACATTGTTACAAAACACATAAAACATGTTTTCACAACGAACACGATTCACACTTAAGACTCTTGAGATATGATAAATTAGACACCTTTTTCTAAAGATTCAAAAGGCTAGGAAGACCAAAACTTATCAATGACTTTTGCTAAGGTGAAAGAACCATTGGCGCTAAACTTATGAAGTAGTGAATAAGTGAATATTGACACAAGTATATTTAAAGGATCTTGTGTCAAGGATTCAGGTAAAAAAAACCTTGTAAAATGTGTCATAAATACAATAGAAGTACTTACATGAGATAACACAATATTTGACTAAGAGAAGATATCTGTCAAACCATCAGCTAAAGAAGACGAATATACAGATACTTAATAGGAAATATGATAGAGGAGCTAGAGCTAGAGGAGATTGGAACATCTTGAGCGGTAGTGGCCAAATATGCCACATGAACAATGTACAGAAGATGATCAAGTAAATATCCATTAAGGGAGTACTAAACATTTAAGGGAACAAAAGTTTCCACCGTGGGTGCATTTAAACCT
This sequence comes from Hedychium gardnerianum, assembly GCA_038050645.1. Lineage (NCBI taxonomy): Eukaryota > Viridiplantae > Streptophyta > Magnoliopsida > Zingiberales > Zingiberaceae > Hedychium > Hedychium gardnerianum. Next base: position 9,208 of record JBBUKS010032094.1, on the reverse strand, counting down.
ATTTTATCAGCCAGAACGACCTCCACAGCCATGTTGGGCTCTATGGCCACGCCACTTCCATTAACTGAGCAATCATTTGAGGTAAAAGGCCTAGGAAAAGATGCATCCATGTGCATCTAGATTGAAAGGAGATAATGGTAAAGAAAGTGATCAGAGAATGCTTCAAAAGGAAAGGAGCCTACTAAGTTGCTTACTGCCCAATTCTAGAGAGAAAAGAAGTACCAAGTTTTCTATTTTGATTAGGAAGAAGGGAACGGGAAGGCCAAGGATCTACAACCTAAGCCAGGAAACCAACATTATTGGCTTACCAAATTATTTGACAAAGGCTCATGTGTGGTTCATAGAAGAAAGCTAACCTTAGCTCTAGATCAAAAGGAGAAAATAGTGAATTAGCAAAACACCATGCAAGCAGATCACAGCTAGAAGTTGTGTGTCAAACACAAGGATGGTACAAGAACATGTCCACATTAGTAGTTCAGTGTCATACATGTAGAATTAACTTACAATAGATACCAGAAAAGGAAAGCTCAATGCATATGCGAGAAAAGAGAAATGATAAAAAATTAAAAACATAAAATTATAGATTCTAAGCTAAGGAAAATATAAATCCAGAAATCCGTGACAACTGACAAGTTTACTAGAGGCCTAAATTTTTTGCTAACTACTTAAAATGCTGATCAGGCACTTCAATCCCTGCACTGTATAACAATAAGAAGAGCTTAGTGCATAGAACTGCCTTTAAACTTAACTCATTGCTAAAAGATAAATAAAAATGTAGAAAATTAATAATTGTTTTATTCAGTAGGAACAATATTAGATAATTTATGTCTGAATAAAGAATGAAAGATCAAGCAAAACTTGTTTACTTAAAATTCAGAAGTTGAGACCTTACTGTTTTTAATTCAATTTACTTAACTTCATAAACTAGAGTTCTATTGGCACTACTGCAGGACTCGTACAAACATTACAAAATGCAGTACTAAATGAAAGTTGGTGTATGCGTGTAATTTGCAACATGTCTACGTGAACTGTACTGATAGTTTATCTACCATGGATACTTCCAAAGAAAAGATTAACCTTGTATACAAAATCACTGTATTTCTTTGCCTATTTCCTACAAAATCAGAAACTGATTTTAAAATACTATGAAGAATTAATAGTTGGCATTACATCAACAATCCAAAACTTTAGCAAAGCTAAGTTATTAAAGTACAAATTAAAAATTCATTAGTTCTAGAGAGATAATTACTGAACTATCACACTATTTGACAAGCTCTCTACAAAACAAACATGATTCGAGGAGTGACCCTCAAGCTAAAATTTCAAGTACAGAAAAAGGCTTAAAAAGGTCGAATCGGAAACAAATATTACATCGGTGACCGCTACGTGCTTGCATAACATTTGTTAAGAACAAAGCAAGAAAGCAGCGAGTTCTCCGCTTGGTCTAAGCCAAAATCATGCTCCAGGATTACGCAATGACAAAGAATATTGACCCACGACCAAAAACAAACTCTAAGGAAAACCTGAGAACCAAAGGTCAAGGCAACAAAGAAATAAACCTGGAGCCTGGGTCAAGAAGGCGGTCGATCCCGACGAAAGGCACCAGCCAGTTGACAACGAGAAAGAGCACGCTGGTACACACAGCCATGGCCGCAGGCATGATCGTGGACCGGCGTGCTCTCTCTCGTTGTCAAACAAGCACATCTGCCAGCAGCAGAAAGCGAGCGATCCATTATCGCAAGCTGCAGCAATCATCCTCTCAGTACCACAATCAAAAAAAAAGAAAAAAAACGATATATCGATCGAGAGCGAACGAATGCATTACTATCTGCAATACTGGACCTCAAATCCGCCGAAGAGGTCCAAATCTGGAAGCCGTGAGGCATCAAAACGCAAATCTGAGATCAAACCCTAAAGCGAGGAAGAAAGAGGACGATGGCGAGCAGAATCACTTCACCGTCCTTTTCGTTTATCGCAGAGAGGGTCGAGCGTTACGGAGATGGTAAATATAACATTTTCAAATAAACAATTCCCGAAAAATAAAATATATTTTTTTTAAAAAAAAAAGGACAAGAAATTTAATAGCAAGCTTCCGACGTTGTCGTCCTCTCGCTTATCCACCGGATTACCTGCCACTGCTCTTCAGCTTCGCTGGATCCCACTAACGGACGGCGTGGTGCAAAAGCGGGTGACGCGATTTCGGGGACGTTTGGCTCGATGGAGATTATTGGGAGGTGGATCTGGTGTCGTACGCTCCAGGACGGTACAGCGTGTCCGGGCGAGTCAGGGATCGAAACGTGTCGGGCAGGACGAGTGGGCCGGACGGTATGGCGCGGGCCACCGGGTCCTTGTTCGTCCTCCCTGGCGTTATGATGCAGCCTTCAGCCTATTGATGGATCTATATGCATACATTTGGACGCATTTGAATTTCATTTAGTTTCTATTTATGATTTTATGAAAAATCCCAAAAAACTAAAAAAATCTTTTGCATTTTATTCAATTTAATATAAATACTCATTATTCAATCTTTATTGAAAATATATATATATATAATATAAACTCCTATTTGATGTCTACGTATGGATGAAATTTTCATCATACTTTATCACCTTTAATCTCGTTACAGTAGTAAGTTATTTTCAATTTTGAAATCAATAAGAAAAGACCATTATTAACGCACATATATAATTGTCATATTTATCTATTTTTAAAAATAATATAAAAATATAATCATTTCTTTTATTAATATACAAAGACGACCGTATAATAAAATCATGAAAAATATGCTACATATTCGTATTTAGCTTAAATCTTGAAATCAATTAATATCTTATCAGAAATATTGTGGAGTTGCAAATAAATTTTTAATCTTTTTTAAGTTTATGACAATATAGTTTTTAAATTTTAGAGTTCATTGTTCAAATTTATCTATTTTATATTAAAATAATATTGTTGTACTATAAAAACATGCTTATTTTGATTTATTTAGTAAACAAAGATGACTGCATAGTAAGTTTTAAAAATTATTGATATATAGTATTAACTTAAATTTTGAGTGTTAAATAAAATTTAGATTGTTAGTACCACTTAATACACTTCTGCTTTAATCTCATTTGCTTAAAATTAGTTTGTAATATTAATATCATTAGTATATATATATCCCTTTCTAGTATATTATATTCATTTAAAATTTTATTTTATAAATATAATTAATAATTTCCTATCATCAATTTTCATTTAATGAGAGTTGGTGTATTCAAGGTTTTTAGATTTCGTCTAATTAATTATAAAGATAAATGACTTTTTTCCTTAGTTTACCTCTATCAAATTACATGATATTGATATTGAAACATGATCAATTAATTTTGAAGATAAATACTCTTCTCAGTAAATTTAGAATATTACTTCTACATATTTAGAGATTAAGTTTTAGAATATTCATTCCTATTAGATTTGAATTTTGAAACTCTTATTTATTTTTTTAAATTTACTCTTGTGTAGTCTTCTAGTTTTGTGCTTACACATGTAAAAGGCACCTGTGCTTACAACTTAGACTTTATGCCATTACTTAAAAAAAATTAATCAGGTGTTCCGATTTATGCCATTACTTATTATTCTCTCAGGGAACGTTTTAGCCATTTATTTTTTTCTAAATTATAATTAAAAATGATAATTTATAGAAAAACTTATTTCAAAAACCAAATTTCTCGATCGATCTACCCCAAACCGGTAAGCATTCTTAATCTTATCGAGTACGGTATATTATTGTGTTGAGGTGATACTTTTAAAACCAGACCAGATGTTGATCGATTCTATCGATTCCACTCTCAAAAAAGTCCTCATTTACAACGAATTTTATAATAATTTTTTTTTCATTGCTAGTCATAAATTTTATGACGAAAAAATAAAAATTTATCATAAAATTTATTACAAAACTAACGACTAATTTTACAATGAAAAATGAATTTCATCCTAATTTTGCCACACACACACAAAAAAATCTAGGCAAATTTTGCCACAAAAATGTCATTCGTCGCAGATTTGATAACTTGGCGCCAAAAAAAAAATTGTCCCAAATTTTGCAACAAAAAAAAAATTATCGTAAATTTGTGATGTAATTTTTTTCTGGCAAAAGTTATCACAATATTGCGATAATTTTTTTTTATATAAAATTTGTCTCAAATATATTATTTTTTGAAACAAATTTGTGACGCATCAACGATATGCAAAAGTTACAATAAATTTATTTTCATTATAAAATTTATCGTAAACTTAATATTTTTTGCGATAAAATTTGTAGCATAATGACGAATCTATAATTTTTGGGCAGATATATGTTTCATTGACTATTAAAACCAATGAACCTATATATATAACCTATTTTTATACCTCATCAACAACTAACCATTCAATCATCATCAACATTAAATTATCTTTTAATATATATCTTTCGTCCCCACGGGATGGACTGATAGTTAGTACATGAGATATTATCACAATAAAGTCTGAAGTTCAAATCCTGGCTAGTAATCAGGTTTCTGTCCTCTCTCATGCACTAGTCACTGTTCGGGTTAGCTAGACTAGTCCCCGTGATTTACCTCTTCCGTATTAGTCTTGAGACGAATTAACGAAATACTGGAGACGAGCGTTTCGCCTTTTATCACAATCATCAACATTAAATTTATGCTGTTACTAATCAATAGAACTTAACTAACTATTCAATAAGATCAAAAAACTAAGTCTTCAACAATAAATAGTAATCAACAAAAGCAAAGCATCATCAAATTCTAATATTCATATATCAACAATACAGAACCAAAAAAATCAACAACAAAACATGTATAAGAAAATAATATTTATACATAATAATTTAGCACAATAATAATAATAATAATAATCAGAGATAGAGAAAGAGAATCTAACTTAGAGCAGAGATTAACTGAAGATATTTCTACCTTTACTATTGTTGAACTGAAAAAATTTACATATCTTCATAATGGTATAATATTATCCACTTTGAGCTAAGTCCTTATGGTTTTGTTCTTGAGCTATCTATCCAAAAGATCGCATACCAATGGAGATATTTTTCTCTCTTAAACCCATGATTTTTTCTATGTATTTTCAATATGAGACTTTAATTGTATTCCCAACAATCCTCCCCTCAAACGAAAGGCCATCATTACTCTCATGATTCGGGTCTCCCCTCAAACATTCGATCACTCTTGACTTACTTCTGGTCTTCCCGCGAGCATCCGGTCACTCTTGACCTGCTCCGAGCCTCCCCTCAACTTTGTTCAAGGTCACCCCCACATGACATCCAGTCTGGACCATGACTCTGATACCACTTGTTGAGGCCGAAGGAATTCATATATTTCCACAATAGTATAATATTATCCACTTTGGACCTAAGCCCTCATGGTTTTATTTTTGAACTCTCTACCCAAAATGTCTCATACCATAGGTGATATATTTTCCTCTTAAACTCGTGATCTTTTTCATATAATTCCAATGTGAGACTTTGATTGTATTCACAACAATCATTGACGGGTGACTCATATCTGAGTGAAGATCAATGCGAGGATGTCACGGATGAAAAGGGGATTGACACAATCATGCCTAGGAGGCACGACCATGCCTGGAAATAGTAGAAAAATTATGTTACGATTTTTTCGTAATAGAATTCTATTACGATTTTTTCATAACAGAATTCCGTTATTTTTTTGGGGTCTATTTTGACATCATGAGGTTTGAGCACTATTTATAGGGATTATTGTAAACCTATTTAATTAAAACATTAGATGTAGAGAGAATTCTAATAAAGTTTCGATCATTTTGTAGAGTAGGCACGCCACTGAACCACGGTAATTCTTCTCATTTCTTCTTCTTCTTTCCTCTTCTCTTCTTCATGTTTGTTCTTTCTCGTGCGTCTTGTCGTTATCTCATTGCTCTGTGAGATCTTTTTCTCTCTTTCTCTTCTTCCGCATTAGAAGTTGAGAGATGTTGCTCCTATCTTACGTAACAATTAGTATCAGAGCGAGATTTTGACGATTTGTCAAGGACGTCTTCTGTAAAGTTTGACGGAATCGAAAACTTTGGATTATGACAGAGGAAGGTCAAAGACTTATTGGTGCAACAAGGCACGGTGAAGGAGCAAGGAGAAAGGAAATCGAACAGCATGGAAAAATCGGATTGGGAAGAATTTCAGGCGAAGGATGATGCGATGTACCATGTCATGGACGAAGAGTTACCGATGGCAGTTTGGCAAAAGCTGGAAAGACGGTACATGTTAAAGTCATTGACAAATAAGATGTATCTTAAGCAAAAATTATTCGGGCTAAAGATGATAGAGGGAACCAATCTAAGCCAATACATCAACATATTGAATCAGATTATAAGTGATTTGAAGCAGGTTGATGTGAAGATTGAGGATGAAGACAAGGCGCTAATATTGTTGAATTCTCTACCTTCAGTGTTGATGGGGAACAATGATTCTTGTAGAGTTATCGGCATAGGAAACATCAGAATCAAGATATTTGATGGTGTAATCAGAACCCTATGTGATGTCAGACATATACTAGAGCTAAGGAAGAACTTGATCTCATTAGGCACACTGGATGATATTGATTGTAGTTACAAATCAGTGAACGAGATGATAAAAGTCAGCTAGGGAGCTCTGACGGTAATGAAAGAACAGAAGTTAGCATAAAACATTTATAAGCTAGCAGGTACTATAGTTGTAGGTGGAGTAGCCTCAGTGGAATCTGAATCAGATAGTACAGTCTTGTGGCATATGCGACTAAGGCATATGAGTGAACGTGTGATGCCGGAACTTCACAAAAGAGAGTTGCTGAAGGGCATCAAGACGTGTAAGCTTGAATTCAAGATGTGTAAGCTTGAATTCTACAAATTCTGTATTCTCGGGAACCAAAATAAATTATAATTCAAGATAGCAACACACAAGATAGAAGGAATTCTGGACTACGTACATGCGGATTTCTTGGACCGGCCAGTGTAGCATCACGGGGAGGATACTTGTATTTTGTGAGTTTTATTGATGACTATTCACGAAAGATCTAGATATACTTCATGCGTCACAAATCCAAAACTTTTTTAAAGTTTAAGTTGTGGAAAATTGAAATGGAGAATTAGACCGAGAGGAAGATAAATGCCTTAAATCAAATAATGGGACTGAGTATAAGGATTCAAAGTTTCAAAAATATGAGCAACATGGGATTATGAGACATTTCTCAATTCGCAGGACACCATAATAGAACAGTATAGCAGAAAGATTGAACAGAACAATCATTGAGAAGACAAGATGTCTCAGACTGAATGCAGGGCTAGCAAAGAGTTTCTGGGCGGAAGCGGTTAACATGACATGTTATCTTATTAATAGATCACTAAGAGCAGCACTAGCAAGCAAAGTATCAGAGGAAGTATGGACAGAGAATCCAGTAGATTACTCTCATCTTCGTGTTTTTGGATGTCCATCATATATGCACATATCTAGTGAGGAAATACCAAAGCTGGATGTGAAGTCGAAATAGTGTATTTTTCTAGAGTATCAGAAAAAAGTTAAAAGCTTCAAGCTTTGGGATTTTAAAGCAAACAAAGTGGTGATCAGTAGAGATGTGGTATTTGACGAGAATACAATGTTATTGAGTACTCAGGGAGATGGGAAAAAAATATCACAAAGCAACAAGGAGAAGAACGTTGTGCAGGTAGAGTTAGAGACTCATGACTCTGATGATGATAGCTCAGGACACACAGAACATCGCACTATAGTCAGAGGCAGGACAAGATGGGTCATAAAGTCACCACTAGATACGATTTTGAGTACTTGGTGTCTTATGTACTCATCACTAGTAGCGAAGATCCTACATCTTTTCAGGAAGTGGTTCACAGCTCTGAGAAGGACAAGTAGATGGGTACTATGATAGAGGAGATGGAGTCGTTGCATAAGAATTAAACGTGGGATCTAGTGGAACTTCCTGAGAGAAAACGAGCTATAGGGTGCAAGTAGGTATTCAAGAAAAATGAAGCTTTATGGCTTACAAGGTTGGTCAGAGAATTGGATGTTCGACAAGGTGGAATCAAGTTGTTGTGTGATAGTTAGAGTGCTATCTATTTGGCGAAGAATTAGGTGTATCATGCGAGAACCAAACATATTAATGTGAGGTTTCACAAGATTAGAGAGCTGATTGCTTCCCGAGAAACTTAACTTGAGAAGATTCACACTACAGACAATGCTGCAGATATTTTGACAAAGTCAGTGATCGCATAAGAATTAAACATGGGATCTAATGGAACTTCCTGAGAGAAAACGAGCTATAGGGTGCAAGTGGGTATTCAAGAAAAAGGAAGTTTTATGGCTTACAAGGTTGGTCAGAGAATTGGATGTTCAGCAAGGTAGAGTCAAGTTGTTGTGCGATAGTTAGAGTGCTATTTATTTGGCGAAGAATTAGGTATATCATGCGAGAATCAAACATATTGATGTGAGGTTTCACAAGATTAGAGAGCTGATTGCTTCTCGGGAAATTTAACTTGAGAAGATTCACACTACAGACAATGCTGTAGACATTTTGACAAAGTCAGTGATCGCAGAAAAGTTCAAGCATTACTTGAGCTTGATCCATGTCTCGAGATACTAGAGGAAGAAAGCCCAAACTCAAAGATCCAGGTGGAGTTTTGCTCAGATGCTCATGTTCTTTGAAGGGGTGAATATTCATCAATGTGGAGATTGTTGACGGGTGACTCATATCTAAGTGAACGTCAATGCGAGGATGTCACGGATAAAAGGGGATTTGCATGATTGTGCCTACAGGAGGCACGATCGTGCTTGGAAATAGAAGAAAAATTCTATTACTATTTTTTCGTAATAGAATTATATTATGATTTTTTCGTAATATAATTCTATTATTTTTTCGGATATATTTTGACATGGTAAGGTTTGAACACTATTTATAGGGATCATTGTAAGCCTATTTGATTAAGGCATTAGATATAAAGAGAATTTTAATAAAGCTTCGGCCATTTTCGTGAAATAAACACACCACCGAATCACGGTAATTCTTCTCCCTTCTTCTTCTTCTTTTTCTTCTTCTATCTTCTTCTTCTTTCCTCTTCTTCGTGTTTTTTTTTCTGCGTCTTTATCTCGTTGCTCCGCGCGTTCTCTTTCTCTCTTCCTCTTCTTCCACGTTAGAAGTTG
>JBBUKS010032084.1:0-11031 GCA_038050645.1 Hedychium gardnerianum | reverse complement strand
AACAACCACAGTGTAACTTAACTTTCTCTTGTTTGTATTTGCAAGCCAAATCTTAATTCAGTTACTACCAAAATCTAAAGCAGAGAAAAAGGAATGAGAGAGATATAGGGGAACAAGCCTTGGAAGCATTCAAACTGATGCGACTCCACCGCGATATCGTCGTCACCTGCTTCCCATGATCGAAGAACGACATCATGCTTTGGTTGAGTCGAGCGAAGTCTATCGCTTGCCACCTTCCAAAATCCCCAAACACAAAAAGGAAAAAAAAAATCACCATCCAAAATTTGACATCTACCAAAACAGAGAGACAAAAAGAAGAGAGTAAAGACAAAAAAAGATTATTTTTTTTCTTCTTTCCTTTAATCTTACCCGAGATCTTCAGTGACGACGGCAGAGTCTGTAAACCTGCAACGGGTCTGGTAGCTCCTATACACCTTCTAGAGCTTGGTTGCCACCGACGATTCTGGCGGGCTAGAAGAGCGTCATCCTGCATCACGGAAAGCATCCATCCTGGGTAAGTAGCTTGGAACAATAAGGGAAATGGAGCAACAAGAATGGCTAGGATGAATTGATCACTTAGACAGTGCGGGGGCTTGGAAATGGGAGAGCGAGGGTTCTCCATAGCAAAAAAGCAACAACAAGGGAGGAGAAGAGGGAGGACAAAGTGAGGACCGTGAAAGGTAGACGAGGAATGTACGGGAACGAGGGCAGCGGGATCTGTAGCTAAGGTTTTAGCCAATGAAGTGAAGGGACACAGAAATTATAAGAGAAGTAAAAAAGTATTTTTATCCGTGCGTGACACTCATGTGCTTCCCAATTTTTGGCGCGAGTTTTGAGGCGAGAAAAATACAACGGTTATAATTTCATTGACAACGGTTTATAACTGTTGTCTTATTATCACAACGATAATGATTTATGCACTGTTGTTCCAAGCATTGTGAAAACATTCTCATTGACAATGGTTCATTGCACCATTGTCCCAACTGTTGTTAAGATAAAAAAATACTTAAAGACAACAGTTTTGAAAAACCATTGTAAAATGCGTTGTTAATTAAAAAAAATATAGTCAACGACAACGAATAATATAAAACCATTGTCTTTTGTGTCATATGAGTGCTCAAAGACAATGATTTTGTCAAAAACCATTGTCTTTTACCAAAATCACAACGATTTTTCCTAAAATCGTTGTCTTTGTGGTGTTGTCTTTTAGCATTTTTGTTGTAGTGCTACCACCACGGTGTTGCATGTATGCTATCAACTATGTCTCCTATTAGGTTGGTTGAGTGAGTCGTAGCATCACGATGTTGCATTACATGCTATCGGCTATGTCTCCCATTGGGTTGGTTGAGTTAGTCGTGGCATCACGGTGATGCATGTATACTATCGATTATGTCTCCCATTAGGTTGGTTGAGTAAGTCGTATTATCAATGATGCATATATACTAGCGATCAGGTCTCCCTTCGGGTGTGAGCTAGTCGTAGCATTGGTGATGCATGTATGCTAGAGATCAGGGCTCCCTTCGGGTGTGAGCTAGTCATAGCATCATGGAGATACATGGGTTATCGATAAGGGCTCCCTTCGGGTGTGAGCTAGTCATAGACATACTACTATTTGGGTTGTTATACCCTGGCTGCTCACGAGGTCATACGTGGTAGAGAGTTTCTCCCGCTTCTCATAGCTAGATAGCTACCTCCTGTCTTCCCACGAGGTCATTCGTGGTAGAGAGTTTCTCCCGTAGATAGGGACCCTGACATTTTCGGACTACCCACGAGTATCATGGTAGAGCGTTTCTCCTGTAGTCCACAGTTGACGAGCTAGGTGTCTTGGTCATTTGTATACCTTGTGGTGGAACATTGCTCCCACATATAAGACCCTAATTTTTTATACTTGTACTGATATATGTATATGAGATGCAGTACTTATATTGATTATTGAGGGTACATGCATGTGAGATGTTATACCAATGTTCTTGGTTACTGACACTACTCACGGAAAAGGTAAATATATTAAAATGTTGTAAGAGGTTAAAAACCTCATACATACTATCACAAACACTCATCTCAAGCTAAACACATGAGCTAAACCTCACTCTAGATCCCCCTAGCCATGAGGAACTCATCACAAAATAGTACACCTACACATCCTCACTATCAAGAAATATAAGCAAGCATTACAAGCACACTACATCACCACAATCAACACACAAGCAATCATACAATCAAGATAAGTCCATGAACTGAAATACATGTATTTGGATCTTGCGAAGCATCCTCTCTATGCTTGGTACCATCCCTTCTCAGCTCCTTTATTTACTATAAAAGTTGGACTTCTATGTCTAGAGGTGGATCTTTGGATTGCTCCAAGATTTAACAATTATTTAATATGCATAGCACATTCTTCTATTTTTTTAGTTGGTATATCTTAAGTCTTGCGCCTTAATAGTAAGGTCTGGGTTTATTATTGCTAATTTGTAATATATCTTATCTTTTTCCCAGTACTTGGTAGGATTTTCTCCTATGATTTCTAATTTTTTTAGTCTAGAGATCAAGGAATCTAAGTTTATTTGTGTATTTATTAACTGAAGTAGATATGTAAGAGAAATTAAATCTTTAGGGATTTCTAAATCTTTCGTATTGATATTGTCTGTGAATATTTTTAGATACAGGCTTGTACAACCAAGTATTGCTAGTTTTCCTGATATTCTTGGAGGGCTAGTAAACAAGAGGGATCCTGGGTATTTATCAAACAAGGACCCTTACAGGAATTTTTGCTTGGGCAGGTGTAAGTTTCTTTCTTTAGTATGATAGCTGGAGCAACTGAAGTAGAGGGTACATTAGAAGGTTCCTGAATAGAAAGATCAGTAGTGGAAGGTGCATTTGAAGGGGCATCACCATGCTTACGAACGATGGAAGGATAGTCGGAGACAATGGGTGTGGAAAGGAAAATAACATAGTTTTTAGTAAGTAAAAGGGCTTGATCAAGAGCAATGAGAAAGTTAAGTCCCAAGGTTAAGTGTATATTAGGATGTAAGAGGGGCTTAATCCATAACTTAGATAGGGATAAGGGCGTACTAAACGTATCACAGTTATTGTAAAACCTTAAGTGTATATTAGTAACGAACTTAGTACATAACAATTTTTTATCGTCAAACTAGGTACTAACCAATGGTTGAATAGATGTTTTAATAAGTGCAGGCAGTAAAATACCTAAAATAGTAGCTTCATTTATAGTGAAATTGGTAGCTCCACTATCAAGGAAAACATGAAGTGTGAATTCATGACCATGTATATTGACTAAACATCGTACCCATATGTCAGTGGTTCTACCCATATTATAAATACTGGGTGTTTTTATAAAGACCACATCCATATCTGGATCTGGATCATTGTTCATTAAACCTTTTCCTCAATTATCGGGTTGTGAAATAGAGAATAGAGTTGGCTTAAGACTAGCAAGATCTGTTTCTATAAGATTAAAAAGTAAATTTTTGGTACTATCTCTTACTTAAGGTGTTGTGGGTATTATAATATCAAAGGTTTATTTTAGACATAAATTACAAACTTGCCTTCGACAAAGTTTGCACGTACCTCATTTGTCTATGGATGGGTAAAATCTACATAGAAAACATGGAACATTGTTGGCCCTTGTTTTTAAATTGCAATCATGAGCATTCGAATTGGTGGCTTAAGACTTGCTGAAACATTAAGTCCATATCTTCAGACGAGAGTAAAGTGTTCCACTGATCTTCTAAGTCGGCATAGTCATATGGCAAGTCTTCATTAGACATTCCATATTTCTCAGCTATCCTATTTGGAGTCTAGAGAAAGGAATTTACAAGTTTGTAGTCAGAAGGAGATGGTGTTTCTTCCAAATCATCTACTGATACAATGGAATAGATAGAAGTGGTATCTGAAACATTGGATTAGATTTCTACTAAATCTAAATTAGTACATTGGACTAATTTAGCTTCCCGAGTATATAAGTTTTTTTGTTGGACAAGATGAAGACAAGTGTCCAGGTTCATTACTTGCAAAACAAGTGATGGTATTTGCATATATTTTCCTGGACTTAAATCGTCTAACATATTTGTCTTTGTTTACATATGATTTCTTTTTCTTTTTTTTCTGCTCTTTCTTATATAATAAGTTTTCTTAGGCCTAAATTTGGGTTTAGCGGCCTGTATAGCAGGTCGATTAGGTTTTCTTCTTTGCCAATGTTGTCTATGTTGATTTACTCTATATTGTTGGGAAGTGTAGATTTGACTACAAAAATTATATTGTTGATTTTTTAGTTGTTTCTGTATTTGGATGTAAGTACACTTTTCTTTTAATATTGAGATGATGTGTTGTATTCGTACTCCTATATTATCATATTGGGGTGCTACTTTCATGTTTGTCCAGACCTTATGGATTTCTTTACCTAAGTCTCTTGGTAATTTACTAAATAGTCGTTCTCTTAATTCAGGATTACAATAATTTCCTGAAAGTATTGTAAGTGCTAGGAAATCATTACAAAATGATTTTATCCAGTTCCAACTAAAGTGTTGGAGTTGTTCTAGATCTCTCATGGTTTCTCTTTGCCTTAGATCTAGTCATGTATTGGCATCTCTTGTTGTTAAGAGTCTATGCATTGTATAACAAAAGTTTAAAATGTTATTTTCTTGTGATACTATGCGAGCTATTTCTTCCGAAAATTTTATCTTATAGGCCTCCCAAGCAACTCTTGCTATGTCGCCTAAGTAATTTTCTCCTATTCTCTTCATGGCTTCTCCTGTTTCTATATCAAGTTCATGTCAAGCTTGGTATTCTCTTTGGACTAAGATAATTCATTGTTCGAAGTATCATATATCTGTGGATCATCACATTCTTCTATATTAAGTAGTACAGAATTCTTTCCAAAGTATGTAATCTTAGGTGGTCTCCTTTTATCTGTGGTTCTAAGTAAAGGATTATTATTTGTGTAAAGAGTTATTTTTGTTCTAGGGGATGACCTTGTCTATAATCTCTTGTTCCCATTGAATTTTTGGGATTCTTAACTGCTAATGGTGGAACAATTAAATGTGGTCATGATGTACTAATAGACTCTCCTGGATTTATAAGATTAACCTCCTGAGGTTATTTTCTAGCAATTATATTTATGTGTTCATCAAAATATAATTCTCAATCTTGATCAAGTTTTTGTTGTTATTTGTCAAAAATTTCAAGTTATAGTAAGTCTTCTGAAGTTATATAAGTTGTCATTTCAATAGGGATATATACGTATTCATCTAAGTCATCAACAAAACCTTGTTGTTCCTCCTGCTGAAACATATAGTTCGTGTTGTTTGTGGAGTATAAAAGATGGTTAGCTAATTGAAGGTGTCATCTTCCTAGTTGTTGTAATATTCATATATGCTCTTCCAGTATTAAGTTATCTTCCTCAAGTATTTGTATATTCATTAAGTTGAAATTATCTTCTTCTTCATTATCTTCATTCTATGAAGTGGAAGGTTTATAGACATTCAATCTTACTGTAAGGTCTCCATTTCTATCTTTATACATATTGATTCTGTGGGTTGTAAGGTTTGAGGGGGGGTGTCTAAAGTTATTGTCCATTCTAATCCTGCTAAGGTTTCGGATGAGAATTCTCTTAGTTTGAGGAAATAAATCTCTCATTAAGTAAGAGCTTCAATTATATCATTTATTTGTACTTTAAAACTATTATTAATCTGAGTCATTATTTTTCCCAAGAAAATGATGTCAATATGTATGTTATCTTTCTTAAAATCTCCATATCCTTTTGCTTTGACTATGATTTTGATATGTTTGACAAAATCTTGGATCGTCATATTAAAATTGGGGCAAAAATATGTTATTCCTATGTTATTGTTCATATTGACTTCAATAAGTCCGATGGTTGCTTTCTCTTTCTCTAAAAATCTAGAGTCATATAAGACAAGTAATACTTTACCTCCCATGTTTTCCCTAGTCAAGCCTCTAAGGCTAAATATAATTAGCCCTAAATGAATGTAATTGTGTCTTCATGTAAGAAGTACTCTTGCTAACTCTTCAGTCATAAGAGTTAGACGTTCTTCTGCTAGATCAAGAAGGTGAAGAGGTTGTGTTATGTGATGACGGAATAGTAAAGTAGTGAAAGAAAATCTTCCTTGATTATATAGTCTTCTGGAGTTTAGTGCATTTAGTTGTGCATTGGAAAAGATTGTAAGATCTCTTTCAACGTCTACTAGTTCTTCTAGTCTATGATTAGAAAAACTTTTTTGTCTTCCTGTTATAATATTATCTTGCCAAGAAGTTGTGTTAGTTTCTGTTCTTCTTTCATTTATTGTTCTAGACGAGCCTGCAAAAGTTTCAGTCTGTGTTCTTGCCAAGCTCATTGTGTCTGAGAGGTTTTAAGAATAAATAAATTTTAGGTTGTCGTCGGGGGATTATGTTTCCTGTAGATAGCTTGCTTAGGTCTTTAGTTAAATTGTCTATGCTTTCTCTCCACTCTGTACCCTTAGTTGTCTTTTAAATTTGTGTTTCTATTTGAAGGAGTTTGTTTTCTAGTATTGTAAGTCTATGGTGTAATGATGATAATAGTGCTATTATGGTATTGTTTTGTTGGATTAAAATCTGATCTCCTTTCCTAGTTACTTCAAGGTTGCAGTATTCGTTATCTGAAGTTCCTGAAAATTATTTAGAAAAATTTAAAGCTTCTTCATAGTAGTTATTTTCAAAGTTTAATTTGTTCATTTATATTTAAGTTCTTCGAGTGTAGTATGTAGGATCTCTAATTCCTCTAATATCTGGGTTTTATTTGTTGCAAGTAGTTCTTTAATTTGAAGTAGAACAATTTTAGATTGAAGTTCAAAATTTTTAGGTTTTTTTCTTCAATTAATTTAGAAAGGTTTAAAATCTCTTTCTTAGTAGGGATACTAAGTAGATTGAGTTGACTGAACCTTCGATTTAAAGAATCTTGTGATTCTTTTAGAAAATTTATATTTCTTCTAAGATCACTTATGATCTGAGTTTGTTGTGTAATAGTTAAAGATAATTGTTCTATTAAGAGATGTTATTGCTCTTATTGAAATGTTAGACCAAGAAGTAAGTCTGTAATCGTATTTAACTGTGGGTTGTCATGATTTAGACAATGGTTGTATGTCTTTGATTGGTTGTAACACTTATGTTTATGTTAGTCTAAAGTAAAGATATTTTTATCTGAGCTTTGTGGAGAGAGATTGAAATAAGTAGGTTTTAGAGATTTTTGTTTATCTCTAGAAGTCATGCATATTTAGGGTCCACGGAATCTTAGGGCTCTAATACCAATAATAATTCTATACTTCTTGTTGAAGTTAACAATTATATGCTTCTTGTTGAAGTTGTGTGAACAATAATAGTAACTATGATAGTAAATAGTAATTGTGATTGGTTTTTAATCTAGGCACTTTGGAAGGGTATTTTTCTCAAATGTGTTTCTCATCAGTGAGTCTCACCTATTATGAATCAATAAGAACCATATGTCTTATTGTTCAAGCTTTATCCCGACTTTTGTTTTAGATCTTATAACGAGCTTTCAGTAGCTCTTGCTGCCCAACTTAGTCAGCACAAGTATATAAGCTTAAACCATGAGACAGTTTCATCATCTTCCTTAGATAATTACCTTTCTACGGATGATATACTCGGATAAGGTCTGAGAATTCTTGAAGACAAAGGAGATGAAAACAGAGTCTTTCCTTAGGCCTAGAAAATTTTATTAAGTTGTCATAAGACTTTTATAGGAAAATATACAAACTAGGAAATTGCAAGCATATGAACTAACTTAGATAGTAACTTACAAGCTTACATAAGGAAATGAAAATAGTAAAGATATTATAGGAGCATACTCACAGAAAACTAAAATCTCACTTGAGCTAACACACTTGCGCACACACTAGCACGCTTGCTTGTACTCAATTCCTTCATCTACTGTTTTTGGGGTGCTGAGATAGTCTTTTATAGGGCGTATTGGCAGGGAGGTTTGCTTAAAGGAGAAGAAAAGAGGACAATGAGTTGTCTTTGTAGTAGAGAAGAAAGAGGGGGACAAAGAGTGATGGAAAGGAGCAGTTTTCATGAGTGGGGAATAAAGGAGGGAGAAAGCAGATAGTGGAGGATGAGTTGTAGTAGGTAGTGGAAAATCCACTGAATAAAAGTTTCTATAGGTGGAGGGAGAAATAATGTTGGCTGACGTCATGGCTTACAAATTGGTGTGAGTTGGCATCATGACTTATGTTTGTTGATATGGCTTCATCATGTTGTCAAAATTATGTTCACCCACTGAGTCTAAAGATGAGGCTCTAGAGCTAGTGGCTTGATTTGGGGTGTTGACTCTATTTAGAGCACGCCCATAGGCCATTGTTGATCTTGCTAAGCTGGTCAGTTTCTTTGTTGCAAATCTTTTTACTTTCTTTTGATAATTTTGATAGAGGGCGGTATGTTGAATAGAAAAATTAAACGGAAAAAATCTAGTGCTCATGTCTCTTGACCAATAGATCTTTTCAGTGTAGGTCTCTCCGACTAATATGTAATTGTCTGGATCTTCATGCTGATCCCATAACTAATTGCTTCCTTGGATAGAAGCACGCTGATGCTTAAGTTGATCTGTTGGTGCTAGAAGTGTTGCCCACTCTATATCAGGATCGGAGGGATATTCTTCAATTTCTAATTGAAGGTCATTTATTTCATGGATGTCTATCTTAATTAAGTATCTGGTGGGTTTTATCTTCAAATTTATTCACTCTGGTGGGGATATATATAGTTTTCATATATCACTCACCTCGTATGCACCAAAAAAAAATTGTTTTAATTTTTTTTAACTTGAATATTATAACCTAAACCCTAAACCCTCAAGGCAAAATCTTAAACAGTTTAATCCCGAGCTAAAAAAAAATAAACAAAAAAAAATGTTGCGCCCCCACGACACGCACAGTTGCGCACCATGAGGTGCACAACATAACTTATATATATAAGAGGGGTGATCCACTGCCCACCCCCGTGCGCAACTGAGGGTGCCTGTCCATGTGAGCGCTCCGCAATCATTTTTTAAGTTATGTTGTGCATCACAATCATTTTTTTTTTAGCTCGGGTTAATCCAATTAAGATTTTATCTTTAGGGTTTAGATTATAGTATTCAAGCTAAAAGAAAAATTAAAACAAAAAAAAATAGGTATATATATATATAGCAATGTTACCCTACGTACCTCTCCGTGCGCACTGGTGAGCGACTGCAGATCAAGGTGCTTGGATCACATCCAGGCGCCTCGAGTGACTTCATTCGTCACTTTTTTCTTTTTCTTTTTTTTAAATCAAAAAATCCTTAAATGTTAACCCCTAAATATTATACCCAAATGTCGTACACCTCGTGAACACCTGAAATTATTTTCGTTTTAAATTTTTATTAGCTTGAACACTATAGCTTAACCCCTAAATCCTAAAAGCAAAATCTTAAAGGCTTAACCCCGAGCTTAAAAAAATAAAACAAAAAAAAATTGCACATTGTGATCCATGCGCCTATATCACTTCAAGGTACCTTGATCACTTCCAGGCGCCCCAAGTGCGCACAGTCGCGTAGGAAGAAATACGCAAGATATCATTTATATATATATATATATATATATATCGAGAGGTCCGAGTGAGCCAAGTGCCAAGTGACTTTAGCATCGAGTGGCCCAAGTGCAGAGTGTCCTGAGAACAGAGTGACTCGAACGTCGACTGGCGAGAGTGCCGAGTCAAGCATCATTGGCTGAGTGGTCCAAATGTCGTGTGACCCGAGCGCCGACTAGCCAAGCAACCCAAGTTTTGAGTGACTCGAGCGTCGACTAGCTTGAGTGTCGAGTGATTCAAGCGGCTTGAGTGTCGAGTGACAATAGTGCCAACTGGCCGAGTGGCCAATTGTTGAGTGTTGTCAAGTGGGTCGATTGCTGAGTGAGCCCGACTGCCCGAATGCTAAGTGGGCCGAGCACCGACCAAGTGTCGATCAAGCACATGGGGTACCCTGCATCCTGTGAAGCTCATTAGCTTCCCCAGCTAGCTGGATGGGTAACCTGATGCACGCGTTAGCCACACCACTAACGCTCGAACAATCTTATAGTTGCAACCTTGCACACCCCAACCATATGGCTATACGGGCTTACAGTTTGGTACTCACTTTGGGAACATTCCTATTTGAGAACATCTCGAAAATTTCAGTCGTTCACTCACTATGAGAGTCATGTATGTGGGGGAACCCACTCAGATCAGTCAGCCAACTCGGGTCAGCCAACCAGCTCGGGTCAGCCAGCCAACTCGGGTCAGTCAACCTGCAGACGAGAACATTCTCTTTGGACCCTGTCCGGACGAACTCTCTCAACCCAGTTCTCGCACAAAGGAGCCCACCAAAGTGGAAGCGTCCTTGCCGAGTTATTCTCTTTGACCTCAACCTCCAACAACTCTGACAATCGCAGTCATCATGCCCTACGATCCAAAACTGACCTTAGCGAAATAGTATGCACCGAACGCAACACATGACCAATGGTCCAACCATGTCATGTGTACAACTCCACCACTATCTCCCCTGGCGCCCAACCTTTCCCTGCCCTAGCAGCCAGTTCCCAACTCGTATGGGACCTACGTGGTTTGTGTGTTAGTCAACGTTGGCCTTCTCTTCCATCCATGATTGAAATTGATGAAGGTCCTATCTCATGGGAACAACTCCCGCAGACGATGGCGATAGTCGTAAGGGTGGCCCTATGACAAGGATGAGTCATTCCTAAAAATTGATTAACCCGGCTATATTCAACTTAACTTAAGAAGACCAATTCAATCCCATAAAAAAATTTCATCGATTATTAAAATAAATCAAAAATAATAATAATAACTTATTCAAATGACCAACAAACAACGAGTCATTGGTGGTAAAAGGTGAAACCGTCACCTCGACGGCCCCTCCAGGGTAGCTCCTCACTATCTGGAAGGGAGGTAAATCACGGGTGGCTACTAGCCTTTGAACAGTGACCATTGCATGGGGGAGGATAGGAA
>JBBUKS010032073.1:0-11031 GCA_038050645.1 Hedychium gardnerianum | reverse complement strand
ATTAGAACTAGCTACCCAAGGACATTATTATACTTAGTTATTTGGCACTAATACAAAGTAAGTATAATAACCAAAACCCATGCCTTTATTAATAATAAAATATGATACAAAAAGTCTTTAGTCAATCATCACATAATTGACTCTAGGGCTTCTACTAACAGGGCCCCCGGTCATACGATCTAAAGTGTCTCCCCTACATGATGATCAATCCTTCACATCCATTCAATAAAACATGCAATTAATCAATAAAGTTCACACACACATTTCATCAAATAGGCACAAGGCATAAGCATGTCATTGAAACAAGAAAGTGACAAATTCATAGAGTTTAACATCATCATCACATTATAATTACTCCCTACATTCTAGAGTACAAAGATCTACTCCATAAACAAGAAAACTAAATCCAAAGACATCAAAGAAAATATTCTACAACTCAAATCCAAAGAAAAGAGAAGAGAAAGCTTAGCCGGTTGAAATCTAGGTCTTCAGGAGTAGTCTCCTAGCTTGGATGATGGACGGATTGGAGAAATCAGCCTCGGATCAATGATAAATCGCCGGAATCTCATACAAAAATGAATCTAATGGGTTCCCAAGAGGGGAAAATCGTTCCCTCTTGAAAAAGGGAGAAGAAAACCCTTTTATAGTAGAGGGCACGACCCCTACTTTTTCAGCCACACGACCGTGTCTCTAAGACACGACCATGACATGTAAGGGCCCGGAGGAGGAGGCACGATCGGGCCATGTTGTTCTCCTACAGATGAGGCACGGTCGGACCATGTAAAACTTTGTCCTTGGAACATGACCGTGCCTCTGGACACGACCCTGACATGAATCTTGAGTTGCTCTTCTTGTTGAACATGGTCGTGCCTCTAAGGCACGACCTTGGCGTGAGTTTTGTTGGAGCAAGGACATGGTTGTGCCCTCTTGGCATGGCCTGACTGAAGCAAGAGCACGATCGTGCCCTCCTGGCATGACCTGATTGAAGCTGAGGCACGACCATGCCTGTGAGACACGACCCTAGCTGAAGCAGAGACTCTCCTTTGTTGCTCCAATGTTCATTTTAGCTATATTTTTGTTCCAAATGTGTCTTGTCAATGAAAATAGGGAAGGAGCATATTTTCGAACAATATAGAGTGAAAGCATAATAATATGATGAAATATGGTGCGATAATGTAGATCATAATCAATGAATATAAGAAAATATGCATCAAACAATGCATAAAAGTGTATATAAGCTACACACATCACACCCCCAGGCTTAAACCATTGCTTGTCCTCAAGTAAAAACCTGCAATCTAAATTCATGTGGCAATGAGATGTATCATAATCCATAGTGAGTTATGTTAGTCCTATCTTATAGTTTCAAGTGTGATACAAGTTTAAGAATGGCCTAAGTCAAAGTTCTCCGTGCTTAGTGCGATGAGTGGCTTAATAATTCAAGTTTCAACTCCAAGCCTAGTAAATTCGTCATCTAACTGTGTTTCTTGTGCTTCCGACGATAGACACTTACTTGCCACATACATGATTCATCCTTTTCAAACTACACAAGGTCTCAAAGGATAGCTCGGATCAAGAGAAACATAATAGTTATTTTTCCAATAACCTAACTCGGTCTCAAAGGAGTAAGTTATTGGTTTCCACTCACGACAAATATTTTTTATTCCCTTATTCAATCATTTTTTTGTGCTTACAAGATTCTATCATTATGGAGCATTAGAATAAATGTTTTTTTTTGCTTATAAGTTGTAGCATTATGTAGCACTAGAATAAGTAAGAGGGAATTTTTATTTTTCCAAATGAGCTGTCGAGATCCAAGTTTCTCCAATAACCAAAATATAATTGAAAAATCACCTTAAAAATACAAGTACTAGTCTAGTTCTATGAATAATGATTATTTTCAAATATATCTACTATTAAAGTCGAGCATAGTATAAAGAGATCCTAAAACTAGGCAAATTCTCAAACTTTTTAAAGAAAACATAGCTCACTTCATGCTACTATGGATAGAAAAAATTAGCTCACTAAGCATACTAGCACATATATCACAACAGATGAAAGTCTAGATACAAGCATGATAAAATTTTTGCAAGAAAATAAGTCATGCTATAATGTGAATATGATGCAATTGACATGCCACAAAACTAAAATACAAACTAACTCAAATAAAGCAAAATGCAAGAAAAACAAAATAGACTATTTACATATGTACAACTCTCCCCCAGACTTGGACTTTTCATTGTCACAATGAAATCAATATGGTGGTGGAGGACTGTAAGATGGAGGATGAAATAGTGGAGGAGGTTATAACGAAGGAGGGAGATCCTCAAGTGGTGGAGGACGTGATCTAGGTGGGAATCTAGGCACATTTGGCAAGTTGCCAAGGTGCTCATGATATTGATAAAGTGAGGCCACCTGCTGCCTCATCACGTCTAAAATTTCTATTTATATCTTGTTCATCATAAAAATCATTAACAAATTCTTGGAACTATTCTTGAGTCAATGCACAATGCCCTTCTAACATGTGTTAGGTGGTACTATGCTCCTCATGAAGAGTGTCCAAAGAAGCACGAAAGTCAGAAAAGTCAAAACTAGAGTAAACCCGCATCACCATAAGTGAATTAGTGTCTAGTGGATATAGCTCTGTGGGAGGAGGATCTATGTGAGGAGGATCTAGGTATGTCTTCAGGAGAAGGAGCAAGATCAATTGCGGATCTTGAATGATCCAATTGTCGAGGTTTCTTATTGAAGTGCGGTCGGGATTAGGAAGAGGGAGAGGAAGCCCATTTTTCCTAATGAAACTAAAACCTTTTACTTCCCGACAAATCATTTTCATCACTAGACAAGTGTCTAAGTCAATCTTGGTATTGCCGTGTAGAACCTCTAACCCAAATAGTTCGCAACCCAAGTTGACAGCGATCTGTGTGATAAATTACCCAAATACAATGGTCCCCAAAGGTGCTTTACTAGCTTTTGCTAAAGTTTGGAGAAAATAAAATCCTAAATCAAAATAGACTTTGTTCAACATTATCCAAAAATAATAGAATTTTATTTTCCGTATCACACCGTCACTCTCACCCTAACCAAAAATAGTCTTACTCGTTACACGGTGAAGGTATCAGAAAACTAGATTTTGAAGTAAAGAAGCCTTAGAACATGAAGGATCATAGGATTCATCAGTTAAAGCAATCTTCTTCTAAAATTCATTGCTATCAAATTTACAATGAAACTCATGCTTACAATCATTGGGTAAACAAAAACAATTATTGAAGTCATATAAAGACCACTCATAATCATGGTTTAACAAGGAAAATAAATTTTCCCTTCATCATTGCCAATTTTGAAGTGGGTTTCTATAGAACTAAAGAATTCTAAGGTTAATATAGGATAGGTTGGATGATTTATATTCATCAAGCCACTCCAACCTATGTTATCATTCATCCAATCAATGTCTTCCCTAATTCCTAAGACTTCCATGGTATAACTATCAATATAACGGGTACAAACAAGTTTACGGCTAACTAGGGTATCATATCTAGCTTTTTGACCTTCATTGTGAAAAATAATGTCGTATGAATTATCGTTACCCTCATCGTCGTGTGTAGTTCACTTCCCTTTGCCCTTCCCGGTTTCCTTTCCTTTCTCGGATGCCGTCCCTTTCTCGGATGCCTTCCCTTTGGCTTTGTCGATTCCCTTCTCTTTGTCCTTACCGGAGTCGTCGTCTCCTTCGGATCCACCACTTTTTCGAAGTCTCTTCAAAATATTGGACATGGTTAAAATTCAAGAGGGAGTATAGAGTTCTTGGTTGTGGAGAAGGATAAGAAAAGAGAGATCTAGGAATCTAGATCCTAGATCTTGAAGAGAGATTAAGAAAGAGGGAGAAAGGAGGTGGAAGATCTTGAGATTTAAAAGAGGAGAGTTCTTGGAGAGGAGCTTGGAGGAAGGAGAGAGTTTAGATCTTGGGTAGGAGGCAAGATGAGGGGAGTGGAGGAGAAGTTGAAAAGGAAGGAGAGGGGGGGGGCATGACCATGTGAATGGGGGGTCACGACTGTGCCCTAGGGTATTAGTACTCGTGGATCGCCCCCACGGTCGTGCCCAAAAGGCACGACCTAGGCATGTGTTGGCTCTGTTTTCTAGACATGGCCATGTCGAAATGACACGGTCGTGCTGTGAGTTTTTTTTTGTAGGAGAGAAGAAACACGGGGAGAGGCATGGTCGTGTGAAGAAAAACACGGCCTAGGCATGAAGTTGTGCTGTCGTGGTGGCATGGTCGTGCCTTTGGGCACGACCTGCCCATGGGATCTCCCTCAACAAGGGGCACGATTATGTTAGGGAGACACGACCTGGTGATGAAGTTGTGTTGTGGTGGTAGCACGGCCGTGCCTCTAGGCACGACCTGCCCATGGGATCTCCCTGGACAAGGGGCACGACCATGTCAGGGAGACACGACCTTGCATGGCTTCTATTTTCTGCTCTGCTTGTGTTTCTTCCTCTAACAACCTTCCACGACCAGCTCGTGTAGGCCAATCTATCTTAAAACAAGAAAATTAAAAACAACAATAAGACTCAAATAAAGATAAAATGCAAAGACCAAAAAATAGAATCAAAAGTAACCCTTGGGTTGCCTTCCAAGAAACGCTTGTTTAGGGTCATGAGCTCGACCCCTGATCTGGCTCAACTCGGAGCTTTTGCCTCTTATGGGGGATGAGGTTCGGACAAATAAATTCTTTCATATCCCTCAATTGGCATTCTCAAGAAATATCTTTTTAATCGTTGCCCCTTCACCTTGAAAGATCCCGACTCCTTATTCCAAATGTCGACTGCTCCATAAGGGTATACTTTTTGAATTTTATAGGGCCTTGTCCATCATGATCTCAACTTACCAGGAAAAAGTTTTAATCTTTAATTGAATAACAAAACCAAATCCCCTTCTCGAAATTCTCGTAGCACAATGTGTTTATCATGTCACTTCTTTGTTCTTTCCTTGTAAGATTTTGCAAGCTCATAAGCGTCCATCCTCAGCTCATCTAATTTGTTAAGTTGAAGTTTTCTTTTCTCCCCAGCCAACTTCAAATCAAAATTGAATTTTTTGTATTGCCCAGTATGCCTTATGCTTCAATTCTACCGAAAGATGACAGGGCTTCCTATAGACTAATCAAAATGGTATCATCCCAATTAGAGTCTTGTAAGAAGTTTGATAAGCCAATAAAGCATCATCCAACTTTGGAGACCAATCCTTCTTGGATCTAGATACTGTCTTTTCTAATATACGTTTGATCTCTCTATTTGAAATTTCCACTTGCCCATTTGTTTGCGGATGATACAACGTTGCAATTTTGTGGCTCACCCCATATTTCTTAAGTAAGTTCTCAAAATGCTTTTCAATGAAATGGGACCCTCCATCACTGATGACCTCTCTAGGAACTCCAAAGTGGGGAAAAATTATCTTCTTGAACATCTTGATAATTGTCCTGCCATCGCAAGTGGGAGAAGTAATAGCCTCCACCCATTTAGACACTAATGTGCGTAGATTATATATATTTTTATGCATTGTTTGACACACATCTACTTATATTTCATTTGCATAATTTATACGTATTGCACTCTATTTCATTATTATGACATACTTATACTCTTTTAGTTCAAAGAATTGCTCTTTGTGTGTTTTTATTGACATAACGTGATTTGAAGCATATATGGAGCTAAATTGAATTCCAGACAGCCTGCAGATGATAAGTAGAATGGTCATAACTTTTCACACAGTTAGAGCCACAGGCCGTTCCACCCACCAAACCGAAGGTAAATTCAAGGCCTACAACTTTTATTCAAAGTGAAAGTGAGAAAACAAAGTTTAGTCATGCAAAAAGGCATGGTCGTGCCTCCTAGGCAACACCATGTAGCTTCCTCCACCCAAACTACAGACCAAAAGTAAAACGGCCGTAACTTTTTACACGGTTGGATGCACGGGCCGATACATTACTCAAAATGAAGATGACTTCAAGGTCTACAACTTTTATTAAGAGTTAAACATAAGAATCTATCATCTAAATGTGATAAAAGACACGGTCGTACCTCACATCAAGAACTTTCCCACGCCAAGGCCGTGTCTTTTAGGCACGGCCGTGTCAGATTCTAGGCTACCTATAGACTAAAAGTAAAATGACCATAACTTTGCGTTAGATTGAAGTAATATCACTTCTCCCTCTATTCTCAAATTTGGGATGTAAGAATGCTATTATTCATGTCTTTGGTTTGTTCTTCCTTATTCATGGAGTAGTTCTCCCATTTCTAGGATGTAGGGAGTAATTATAATGTGTCATTGATGTATGAACTATGTATATACCATTTCCTTATTTAATGAAGTATTTATGTCTTGTTGTATGCGTATTGTGCCTACTACATGTTTGACGAAATGTATATATGAGTAATGCATGTAGAAGTAAGGGATTTTCCTTTATGTTAAGGTTGCTACTAGGCTGGATAACCTAGGGATCCTTAGTGATAGAGGACACTCATTCAACTGGAATTACATACCCTTAGTGACAAAGGGGATCGATACTTATCCACTTCCTAGAGTCAAAAGACTTTGACATAGGGGCTATTCCTTGCTAGGACATTTTTATGGTATTCCATTTTGAAAATCTGTTAGAATCCCTACAAGAATGTAAGCATGGAAAATAAGGATATAATATATATTAGGGACATTAACTAGCATCATAATGAAATCGAAATCCTAGAACCATTCTTCCCACAAACTCTTCCCTCTCAACCAACTCTTCCTTCTCACAACCAACTCTCTTGCTCTCTCTCACACTCTCTCTGAGCTCTCTTGCATTCAAACCAACTTCCGATCATCTAGATAACTTATTTTGTGAAATCACTAGTTCTTAATCAACATTCCCTGTGGATACGATAATCTTTTATATTACTGACGACGTTACCATGCACTTGCGGTAGGGTAACAGACACGTAGTCTACTACAACTAGGATATAGTTGTTTCCACATGATGAGGGAAATGGTCCCATGTAATCTACTCCCCATACATCAAATAGCTTAACTTCAAGAATATAGTTCAAAGGCATCTCATGTCTCTTAGTAATATTACCCTTTTTTTGAAAGTGATCACAAGATAGAACATATTCTTATGCATCATTAAATATATGGGGCCAAAAAAATCTAGATTGTAGAATTTTAGTTGCCATTTTTACAACTCCTAGGTGTCCACCATAAGATGATGAATGACAGTGATATAAAATTTTCTTAATTTCATCTTCAGGCATGCATCATCGGTAGATCGCATCACCACACTTCTTGTAGAGGAAGGGTTTATCCCTCACATAGTACTTCACATCAGTGAAGAATCTCTTTTTATGTTAGGAAGTAAGATTTAATGGAATAACCCCACTTACAAGATAGTTTACAATATCAGCACACCATGGTATATTCATGCTAGAGAGGGATAAGAGATGTTCATCTAGAAAAGAATCGTTGATAGGTAAATCGTCGCCCAATTTTCCTTCCCCGTCTTGATATATCCTGTACAACTGATCCGCTACCACAATTTTTTTTCCTTTCTTATCTCTGATTTCTAAATTAAACTCTTAAAGGAGAAAAATCTATCTGATAAGCCATGGTTTAGCATCTTTCTTACTAAGTAGGTACCAAATGGCTACATGATCTGTATAAACTATAAATCACTTTTGACGCCACCAAATATGATATGAATTTGACGAATGCAAAGATGACTGCTAGTAATTCCTTTTATGTAGTAGCATAATTGATCTGGGCATCATCTAAAGTCTTGCAAGAGTAGTAGATGACATACAATTTTTTATCCTTCCTTTGTCCCAAACTGCCCCTATAGCAAAATTGCAAGCATCACACATGATTTCAAATGGGAGTCTCCAATCCGGTGCTTGGATTATCAAAGTGGTTATGAGGGCACTTTTAATCTTATGGAAGGCTTCCAAACAATTTTCATCCAAACAGAATTCTGCATCTTTTATCAGTAGATTAGTTAAAGGTTTGGAAATTTTGGAGAAGTCCTTTATAAAGTGTCGATAATCCTACATGGCCTAAGAAGATTCTTATACCTTCACATTGATTGGTGGGGGAATTTTCTTAATTGCTTCAACCTTTGCCTTATCAACTTCAATTCCCCGTTCAAAGATTTTATGACCCAGAATAATTCCTTCTTTGACCATAAAGTGACATTTCTCCCAGTTCATAATCAAATTTACTTCTTTGCATCTTCATAAGACTCTTGAAAGATTTGATAGGCATGTGTCGAAGTCCGTCCCATACACCAAAAAGTCATCAATAAAAACCACCATTATGTCTTCTATCAAGTCTGAGAAAATAGTCATCATACATCGCTAAAAAGTAGCTGGAGCATTATAAAGGGCAAAGGGTATTCATCTATATGCGAAGGTTCCATACAGGCATATGAAGGTGGTCTTCTCCTGATCATGAGGGTGTATAGGGATCTGATAAAACCCATAATACCCATCCAAGTAGCAAAAATTTGATTGCTTGGCCAACCTCTCAAGCATTTGATCAATAAAGGGAAGAGGAAAATGATCCTTTCTAGTCTCTTTGTATAACTTCTGATAGTCAATACATATTCGCCATCCGGTAACTGTCCTAGTTGAAATCAATTCATTGTTTTCATTTCAAACCACTGTCATCTCTCCTTTCTTTGGGACTACATACACTGAGCTTACCCATTCACTATCAGAGATAGGGTAAATGATCCCCACATCCAACAGCTTGGATACTTCTTTTCTGACTACCACTTTCATATTAGGATTTAGTCTTCTCTGATGCTCGACAAAGCATTTATGGTCATCTTCAAGCAAAATTTTATGCATGCACAAAGATGGGATAATTCCTTTGATGTCATCGATGGTATATCCAATTACCTTCCTATACAAACGCAACTCTTTGATCAATTTCTTTGTCTCCAATTCATCTAGATTTGCATTGACAATCATCAAAAAATGTAGAATTTTAGCCAAGAAATCCATATCTAAGATTGGAAGGCAGAGGTTTATGCTCTACCTAAGGTGGCATGACTTCAAGTATAGTTGGGCCTTGTTCAAGTGCCTTAATCTGCTCACAATCTAGGGTTAAGCTAGAAATTTCATCGAATCCTTGCACCATTTCTATAGAGTCATCGTCTTGAATTCCCGTCTTACCATAAATCAAGTTTACCTTTAGAGGGTCTTCTGGTGTGTGCTGGAGCACTTCTTAAAGAGCCTCTCCCTCCTTCCACATAGTTTCTTCACAATGTGTGCTGGAGCACTTCTTCAAGAGCCTCTCCCTCCTTCCACATGGTTTCTTCACAATGACTATCAATTTTTTTTTTCAGTTGAGGTAGTCAATCCGTCTCTCATTTGTTTCAAAGGTTCACTACACCAAGGGGAAAACTTTTCCACTTTGTCATCTTGTTGCTTAAAGTTTTTAACTTCACTGCTCATTTTCAGCGTCTAACTTTATCTCCTTAATTTGTACCTCAGGGATTTTTAATTATGAAGTCATCAATTTTCTCCAGACCAATCATTAAGGTTCATGACTACCCTGTCAATCAAAACATATACTTAAGTCAGACTCTTGTTCATTAGAGAGCCTCCTATAGCTAAATCCAACTAAGTCTTGTTTAGAAAGGATAACCTAATATAAAATATGTGGATAATCAACCACTCCTCTAACCCGTGATCCAGACATTGTTGTAGCAAAACTAGGTATCTATCCCATGCTTGGCATAGTGATTCTCCATCCCTTTGCTTAAAGTTCATAATTTGATTTCTCAGATAAGTTGTCTTACTTGGAGGAAAATACTTGCTCAAAAATCTTTGCTCTAATCCTTCCTAAGTTGTGATGCTTTTAGGTTGCAGAGTATTTAACCAAGTTTTAGTTTTATCTCTGAGGCTAAAAGGAAAGGCCAGTTTCAAAATAATATATGTAGTGACCCCCTCATATTTCAATGTATCACAGTATCTGTAGAATTCCATAAGTTGTAGATAAAGATTTTCATAATTTGACCTACTAAATTGATCTTCTTGAATTTTGGAAATAAATGTCGGATCAAGCATAAAATTGAGAGCATGAATCTGTGGAGGTACAATATGACTCAATTCTCTTTTGGACATGGGGAAAGTATAGTCTTTTAGAGGCCTATGTACCATTATGAACAACTTATTTCAAATAAAGCAAAAAATGAACTTTTATGTGTATTGTAAAGAAAACAAAACTATAGTCAACAAATAAAATCCAAAAATTTATTAATAAAAAGAAAAGTGTCTAGAGTAACTAAATCACTTCTCAACTAATATTTATCTCTAATAGTCCGCAACAACGGCGCAAAAAACTCTCTCGATCCCATAGGGACTGTGAACTAAGCACTAGCTGAGTCTGTAAAGGAAGTTATCTAGACTATCGAATTATGGTTGTAAACTTGTAAACTAGAGATAAAGTGAGAGAGAGAGAGAGAGAGAAAAAGAGAGAGAATCGCAAGCGAGTTGGTGAAAGTGGTTTGGGAAGCGACTCTAGGACTACAGTTTAATTTTAATGCTAGATGATGCACTATGAATCATTCATTTCCTATCCTTTATGTTCATGCTCTTATAGCGAGTCTAACTAAATTCTGATACAACCTCGCGACGGATGCACCAGAGTGTTTACGCTATTGACATTCAATACTATTAAGTAGAAAAGGTAACGTAGAAAGTTCGATTAAAAGAATACCCTCTGTCACATGAGGGCCCCCCTGTCATATAGTCTAAATTACACAAGTCACTTCCTGACATGAAATTAAGGTAAACCCATTAATCCCAAATTAGTTACTCCTTTGTAAAGAATTGACTATTATTTCAAGGCAAAGACTCTTGAATGTCCGGTTAAAGGGATACCCTTTGTCGCAAAAGGGTCCCCCAGTCATATGATCTAGAGTGTAGGCCACTATTTCATATGCAGGGAAAGCGCAGCTCATCTCATCAGTGCTACAGGGGGTGGAATGTTATTGGATGTCT
>JBBUKS010032052.1:0-11033 GCA_038050645.1 Hedychium gardnerianum | reverse complement strand
CACGACTTCCAGCCGCCCTGCCCCAACAACGTGGTGGACGGTTCGCCGGCGGTGTGGGCGGCGCTGGGAATCGATACTGACGTGGGGGTTTATGACATCACTTGGTCTGATGAATGAAAAGACAAGTATTTAATAAATTGTGTCAACTTCTGAAGAGAAAAAAGAAATATTATATAATTATAATTACGCAAATAAATAGTTATACATGTCTGTGATTAATGAGTGTTAATTACCCATGTTTATAATATGAAATGAAGTATGTTAAACCTTTATTTTGTAATTTCTAAAGAAACCCCTTCTCTCTCACATTTAACTTTTTAATTCTTTTCTTTTTTCAGGACAAGTTTTTTACTTTCTTTCTTACAAGTTCTCTACTAAGCTAAGTTGCACAACATACAAGGAAGACAAATTCACGTGAATAATCTATTAAAGTTTATAAAAAAAACTTAGAGAATTTATTATTATCATTTTATTTTAAGATTTTTCTTTGTGAGTGAAGTTAGGAGTTTTTTAATTTTAAAATTTACATTCTTTAAAATCTAGGTAGTTAGGTTGTTATTGGAGTCCTAGAGAATAGTCTTGCAATTTTATGTAGTGCTAGATTGATACAAATCTCAATTTTGGGTTCTCTAGCTCGTTATCTTGGATTTATTTATATTATTTTTTAAAAAAAAATTAGGTCACATGTAGCGCTTTTAGTAAAAAAAAAAAATACAACATAGTCTTAATATCACAAATAAACACTCATCCACGTTATTATTTTTCAATTTTGAGCAGTTTAAAATCATGTGACACGGTTTGTAAAAAATATTATATAGATCCAAATTGTCTAAAATTCACAAATAAACTATTGTACTCCAAATAACCTACTGAGTCGTTCTATGTTATTAGATTTGTTGTTTAGGTCACATAAGGTTACGCAAAGTTCACAACTACTATATTGTATATTGTGATAAACTATCAAAAATTAAAAAATAGATTATTTGTTGTGCTCCACTACAACCTATAAAGTTATCATGTATCATTATTTTTCAATTTTGATTAATTGCACTTCATTTAACAATTTTGATCAAAACTACTACATCAATTTATATAAATTGCTCAAATTTCAAAATTATTATTGGTTATATGTCATTTGGTTTCAAACTATGCAAATTTTAAAATTGATGCCTCTGTTGCATTTCATAGAGCCTCTTAAGTCATTCAACAGTCTCTTTTATGTTATGTATGTTACGAGGGTATGTAGCAATTTATTATATGTTAGGATTCGTGTGACCTAGAGGGGGATAAATATGCACAGTGAAAATTTGAAACAAATCGATGCACAATGCAAACACGGACTTGATTCACCGCCTCCCAAGACGGTGAAGGCCTAGTCATATCGAACTATCACCACTATTCTTTTCTTTTTCGGATATTTTCTAAAGGCAGAGAAGCCTCTTATAATCTATTTTTATACAAGTAACACAAATACAAAAGAAAGATATAAATAGAAATGAATAATGTGAATAAAAGGTACTACAATATAATGAATCTTGCTTTTGATCACTATTGATTGCTTTGCAACATCTCTAATTGTTTGTCCCGAAATGCACAAGCACTTCATTCTCAAACCCTTTAGAATTGGCGCCTTCAAATCTCCATGAACCCTCTTTTATAGAATTGTTGTTAGGTTGATTTTCGCTTAGCAATCGATTGTTATACTCTGGCAATCAATTGCTATTAGTGTGATTTCAAACGTTGCTCTGACGTGTTGGTTTAGTAGCTCAATTTACCTTAGCAATCGATTGTTAAACACCAACAATTGATTGTTGCGCCTACCAGTCGATTTTTAACCCATAGCAATCGATTAGTAACCCTGAATATGCCTTCTGTTGAACGAAACTCGACCGCCCAATCGATTACAAAACCTATTCTTTGTTGCTACAATGTCAACAATCGATTGATAAGATTTATCAATCGATTGTTACCTCAACAGTCGAATTGAACAATCAATTTCACAATATTTTGTTCACTACTACCCAACAATTGATTGCTACCGTAGCAAAAACACTACACTTGAAAACCCTAAACACTGATACTGTAGCAAACTCAAAATTAATGTAATAAACACCAAAATTATTGTAGCAAACACCGAAAGTTAGCAACCCCTGAAGTTACTATAGCAAACCTAAAAAGTACCTCAAACCTCAATTTCAGGATTTAGAGTCCATCAGTAGATTGATATACCTTATCAATCGACTGATACTCCTATTTTAGCTTTACAAAATTTGTATTCTTGTTTTGTCTGATATTCGATTGACTTTAACTTACCATGATTTTATTTGCTCAACATTCGACCAAACTTGACCTGTTGAGACTTTCCGTTGCCCAATATCCAATCAACCTTGACCCATCGGGACTTTACCATTAACCAAGCATCCGGTCTTCCATGACCTGTTAGGTCTTTTCTTATTGCCAAGTGTTCGGTTCTCCATGATTTATTTGGACTTTGCTTTTTATGTTGTGTCTCACTTAGACTTTTCTATTGTTAATTTCACGTTGGATTGTCGATTGTCAAGTGTTCAGTTAACAGTGATTGACTTGAACTTTCCTCTTGCCAACTTACTATTGGACTTCCGACTACCAAGTGTTCAGTCAACCGTAACCCACTTAGACTTTTGAATCAACCTTAACCTACTTGACTCTTCGCTTCTTATGTCAAGTGTCTCACTTGGACTTTTCTGTTCTCAATTTTATGTTGGACTTTCGATTGTCAAGTGTTCAGCCAATCGTGATTCACTTAGACTTTTCTCTTGTCAACTTCCCGTTCAACTTCCGACTATCAAATGTCCGGTCAACCGTGACTCATTTGGACTTTCCACCATCATGTATTCAATCAACCTTTACCTTGACTCTTCGCTCGACCAACTAATATATTGATCGGTAGGCGAATATCCAGTAAACCTTGACTTACTTACGTCTCACTTGACTAACTAACATATTGTTCAAACATCAAAATTCAACTTGAGTCAACTTGAGTTCGATCAACTAGATCAATTAGAGTTTGGTCGACTTAGTCAATTTGGTCAACCTTGACCGATGGTGGATTGCACCAACACTACATATATGATTCTATAAATGTCAAATTTTACAAAAATAAGCATGTAGTATTACTTGGAATCTCTTACAGTGGTTTACATCTTCAATTTGCATTGTTTACCAGTTTACGTCCATGCAATAGTTCAATAATAAACCTTCAATTTCTTTATAGTGCTAGATGATCACTTCAAATCCTTCACGTACAACCAATTGAGAAAGTGGTTTCTAATTTCTTCTTTCGTTGAAGACAATTATAGATGGCTAAACAATAGATTCAGAAAATTTCTATTCCTTAATTCCTCTTATTATTGCTTGTTCCATTTAAGATCATTGGATGTTTTTTTCTAAACTATATCAAATCTTTTGTGTCACACACTCTTAGACCTGATATTTATTGTTCTATGATTCCTTTCTTCCAACTTCCTTTTAACATGACCATAAATTATGAAAGACTAGCATATCAAATATGAAAGAGAGAAAGATTGGTGGCTCAATGAAGACCAAGCTATACTCTTTTGGGGGCAATAAATAGTTAACATATATAAGATGGAACCAGTGAATCCATATATACCCAGTCCTTTAGATCTATCATTCTGCATCCACTTAATCAATTTAAGCCAGAAATAAGGGGATCAGAATTAAGCAAAGAGACAGCAATGGCTTCTTCTGCTTCTCTGTTTCAACTCATCACCATGTTATCTTCTCGATTTGCAAAGGTGCTGATAGGAGTCATCACAGGTGAAGGTCAATATTCACTCTTAGGTGTAAGTCAAAGGTCTATGAGGCCGTCAACTGAGAGATGTTGGCCAACCGAGAGAGGCCCGTTGATCGGGAAAAACCCGCCAAACGGGAGACGCCCGCCGACGAAGCCCGCCAATAGGGAGAAGCCCGCCAACAGGGAGAAGCCCACCAACCGGGAGAAACCCCCGATCGAGAGACGCCCCCAACCAGGTCTCTGACGAATCCCTAGTCAACTTGAGGCTCCTTGCCTCTCCCTGGTCAACACCCTTAATGGGTTAAACCCCTTAGCCCAACAACCTAGTAACCCAACTGCTTAGCAAATTAAAGTCTGTGAGTTGCTCACGTCGCTAGAACAGAAGGCCTTAATAGGACTATCAGAGCGTATGAGGGTGATATTGATACCGCAAGATATGATAGGACGTTTCCCTTGCTGGTGTATGATACATGTCGCATCAACAATTAATATACACAGAATAATAGAAGTAATAGAGACAGTAATATCAAAGTACTCTTGCATCTACATACGGAGGTATGTGATCATCTACACTGCTAAAAAAACTCCCACACGTGACTACTATTCTTTCTCCTCCTTCTACTCCGCTCGATCATTGACTTGGGCGTCGGAGTGACTGCGCCAAGACACCCCCCGACCATTATCCTAACCCTCAAGCTCTCCCCTTCTCCTCTACAGGACCGGTGGATTTTGCCTTCTAGAGACAAAGATTCCTCGACGTTCAAAGATTGGTCAACGAAGACTCCAACTCACCGGTGGCTCACATATTGGTGTTCTCAAGCAGGATCAAATTGACGTCGTCTGTGGGAACATACATCTGAACTGAGAGGTTAAGATGGATGACACCAACATACCTACATTGATTACTATGACGCAAGAAGACTTTGATCAACTTGTTGCAACTAAAGTACAAGAAGCGGTGCAGAAGCAATTATCGACGAATCATTCGCCCTTGAAGTTACCTATGACATCCGTTGAAATATCTCCAATCCCCGGTCATAGGTCGTTGTGACCTACAGAGCATTTTCAAACGTCGGCCATAACCCCCATGGGGGTAACGACTCAACGCGAACTGTCTGTGGGTCCTCCGCGTCAAAGACACCGCCCCGTGACCCCAAGCAAAGAAAAGAGCCAGTTATCGAAGAAGCAAAGGATACCCTAGAGGTTCCGTTCACGAAGAACATCCTGGAGGAAGCGTTGTCACACCGTTTCTGACCGTTGTAGATGGCGAAGTACACGGGAACATCTGATCCCGAAGATCCACCTTTGCAAGTTCGAGAATGCAGTCTTGCTGCATCAATACATGGATGACATCAAGTGTCGTGTGTTTTTGATCACTCTCTCGGGTTCGGCTCAAAGGTGGTTTAATCAGCTCCCCGTTTCCTCCATCCGTTCCTTCAAGGATTTCAAGACTATTTTCTTGCAACATTTCACTAGCGGTCGGAGGGACCACAAGACCCCCACTGAATTTATTGTCTTTTCGACAAGGGTTGAAGGAAGCGTTAAAGGACTTTATCCAATGATTCAATCGGATGGCTTAGGACATCCCAACGACCACTTCAGATGTGCTGATAAACGCCTTCTCTCAAGAGTTGGTGGAAGGAGACTTCTTCAGGTCTCTGGTGAAGAAACCCCCGACCGACTTCGACAGTCTATTGGGTCGGACCGTGAAATATGTTAACGTGGAGGATGTTCAAACGTCTAGGAAGAAAGAAGCTCTTGCCTCGAGCCACATCGACACTCAATCAGAGAGGAGGGCTTCTCCACCCCCTTTGAGGAACAGAGAGGCTCGACTGAATCATTAGCAGTCGACGAAGCCAAGAGACAAAGGAGTACAAGCGATGAGGGCTGCCCCGACCCCCAGTTCTCAGCCGGGTCGATGGATGCCTAAAATGGCAAGTCGGTTATGTTCCTTTCATCAATCGAAAGGATACTCCACCCATAAATGTGAGCAGTATGCTTAGGAGTTGTGGCAGGTGGCCGAGCAACAAGCACTCCTGCGAAGATCAT
The DNA here is from genome assembly GCA_038050645.1 of Hedychium gardnerianum. NCBI lineage: Eukaryota > Viridiplantae > Streptophyta > Magnoliopsida > Zingiberales > Zingiberaceae > Hedychium > Hedychium gardnerianum. The sequence continues at coordinate 5,188 of JBBUKS010032052.1, read as the reverse complement.
CGTCGGAGTCTGCTCGACAATCCCCCCGCCTTGCGAATAGAAGGAGTCATTCCGATCGTCAATCCGATTAGCGAGCATGCTCACCATCAAACGAAGCTCGAAGGACATCCCAATCCCGCCAGGAGACGGATCGGGGCGCAGACAAAGGAAAGCGCAAGGTTTTTCTTGAGGCACAGTTAATATGATCTCAAGAGGGCCGACTGATGGGGACTCTCACAGAACTAGGAAGACACACAGTAGGAGGCTGGAGAGTTATGGAGTTTGCACCAGCCGAGGAGGACAGAGGATTCCTCCATCAACTTTGGACTCCATGACCTAGAGAGAGTAGAAATCCCCCATGACGATGCCTTGGTGATACACACTCTCATTGCCAATTACAATGTGAAGAGAGTGTTCGTGGACACAGGCAGATCCGTCAACATCATTTTTAAGAGAGCATTCGACCAGATGTAGCTTGACGGAGAGAATCTCCAACCGATGGCTACTTCGTTGTACGATTTCACCGGCCACGAAGTATAGCCGCTCGATTAGATTGACCTTTCTATATCCTTAGGAGAGGAACCTTTAAAGAGAACTCGTTGGGCCTCATTCCTTATAATGGACACAATCTCCGCTTACAATGTCATACTTGGGAGACCGGCGTTAAGCGTGTTCCAGGCAGTCATCTCCACTTTTCGCCAGAAGATGAAATTCTCTATCCAAGATCGGGTGGGTGAAGTAAAAGGAGATCAATTGGCTGTCCGGAGATGTTATGTTGACATCATCCAGACATGCTCTCACAAAGCTCATCGGAGTCAGGAAACTTTAGTGCAAGTTGTCCGAGAAGCTCCACCCTCTCGATCGATAGACGGTCAGGAAGAGGAACAAATTCACCTTGATCGATCGAACGGGGTCACCCGGGTAGTTGCAGATCTCCATTCAGAGATCAAATAGGACTTGATCGTGTGTCTTTTGTGCAATCATGACATATTTGCCTGGTTGCCCAAAGAAGTGACAAGCGTATCCCCGACGGTGATGATGCATCACCTCAATACGCTCCTTGAGGCTCGGCCAATCCAACAAAAGAAGTTATATTTTGGACCCGAACAAAACCAGATAATTCAAGAAGAAGTCAACAAGCTGCTAGAAGTGGGACACATTCGGGAGATCCAACCCGACCTGGTTGGCTAACGTTGTCTTGGTATCCAAACCAGGAGGTAAATGGTGAGTTTGTATCGACTTTCGGGATCTCAGCAAAGCATGCCTTAAGGATTGCTATCCGTTGCCTGTTTCGTCACCTCCGATGAAACTTTTTGTTACAATGCTATGTAGTTTGGACTAAAGAATGCAAGAGCTACTTACCAACGACTTATGAACCGAGTCTTCAAACACCAAGTTGGTAGAAATATCAAAGTCTATGTAGACGATATTCTCATCAAGACTGCCCGAGCGTAGAACTTAATATCAGATATAGGAGAAACCTGCAGCACCCTCTGACAATACGGGATGAAACTTGACCCGAATAAGTGCTTAATCAGAGTTAAAAGCAAGAGGTTCCTCGGGTATATAGTCATAAAATGAGGAATCGAGGTTAATCCTGAGAAGGTCCAAGCGCTTCAGAACTCTCTGTAATCTTAAATAGACGCAAAGGTTGGTTGGCCGCATCACAACCCTCTCTCAGTTCATCTCTTAGTCAACCGATTGAAGCTTATCATTTTTCAAGATACTGAGGAAAACTTCGAAGTTTGAGTGGAATGAAGATTGTGATAGAGCCTTCAAAGAGCTCAAAGAGTACTTGTCCCGATTGTCGCTTCTCTCCAAACTAGTAGCGGGGGAGATGCTGTGGATATAGTTGTCGGCCGCTGAAGGAGCGGTGATCTCGATCCTAATCTGGCAAGAGGGTAATGTGCAACATCTCATCTATTTTTCAAGTCATTTAGTGAACGATACACTGCTCTGGAGAAATTGGCCTTGGGCTTGATCCTCACTGCTCGTCGACTGAGGCCATACTTTTTATCTCATCCAATTATTGGCCTCATTAATAGCATGCTCGATCGGGTGTTGACAAATCTTGAAGCTTCAGGAAGGCTGATCAAATGAATAATTGAGCTAAGCGAGTACGATATATAGTCCCAGCCCCAGACCACCATTAAAACACAAGCCTTAGTAGATTTTTTGATTGAAACGCCCGACCATCACTCAAATGAAACATGGAGAATCTTCCTGGATGGCTCATCCACCAAGTAAGTCAGTGACATTGGAATATTGCTAATTTCCCCTAGAGATGATGTGCTCCAGCTCTTCGTCCGGTTGAACTTCTGAGCCTCCAATAATGAAGCTAAGTATGAGGTTCTCTTGGCTGGTCTTTAAGCAGCAACGTGAGTGAGAGCTTCCCGAGTTATCATTCATTCAGATTCCTAATTGGTCACTCAACAATTGGAAGGAAGTTTTGAAATTAAGAATGACAGACTGCGAAGATATGTAGAGATTTTTGAAAGGATGAAGGTTGATTTCCAAGAAGTCACTCTTCAGAAAATTCCCCAAGGGGGAAATCAGAAAGTTGATGAGTTGGCCAAGATGACAAGTGCGCTGACGACCTGGACCTGGATGATCTAGTTATTCATACTCTGTTGGTAGCTCAAGTTGATCAAATGTTGAACTCGAAAAACCTGCCAATTAGAGAATCCCTATTAGCTCCTTCCTCCAGTGCGGAATCTTACCTGCCAACTCGGAACAAGCTCGGACGCTGAAGCGGAGGGCCACCCGATTCACCTTGATCGGGGATAATTTATATTGGCGATTTTTCTCACGTCCACTCCTCAAATGCCTTAGCAAGAAAATGTTGCTTATGTCATGAGAGAGATTCACGAAGGCATTTGTGGTAACCATATAGGGGGCCGCATGCTAGCCAGGAAAGTATTATTGGTTGGGTATTTCTAGCCATCTTTGCAAGCTGATGTTGCTCAATTCGTCGCCAAGTGCATTCATTGTTAGAAGCACCAGCATATTTCGCATCATCCAACCAAACTCTTCAAGACTTCTATTGTCTCCTGGTCTTTTGACCAATAAGGGATGGATATTGTGGGACCCTTTCCAATTGGACTGTCACTGTTGATTGTTTCTCAAAATGAGTGGAGGCAGATGCATTGGCTAGGATAACTGAGGATGTTGTCATGAAGTTCTTATGGAAGAACATCATCTACCAGTTTAGATTGTCCCATAAACTCATCTCCGACAATGGGCGATAATTTCAAGGCCGCAAACTCAAAGAGTGGTGTGAAGGGTATGACATCCAGCAAGCTGTCACCTCGGTTGCTTGCTTATTCACAAAGCAATGGACAACCCAAGGTGGTCAATCGGGAAATTGTCTGTGGGCTTAAGATCAAGTTAGATCACGTGAAGGGTACCTAGGTGAAGGAATTGTCGAGCATTCTGTGGGCATACTGGACCACTCCTCGGAAAGTACGGGTATGAGTCCCTTCCATCTTGTCTATGGAGGAGAAGTAGTGGTTCCGGTGGAAGTATGGGAGGAGTCCATTCGGTGAAACGCTTGTAATCAAGACAATTTCGATCAGCGGCTTCTCGACCTCGACCTGATAGAGGAAACCCGAGACAAAGCAGCTACCCGACTCATCGCCTACCGATAGAGAATGCGTCAGACTTACAACAAATGAGTCATTCCTCGCTCCTTCCAAGTCGGAGATTTGGTTTGGCATCAGGTCAAGCCTATTAGTGATGTCAACAAGATGGAGCGGCAATGGGGAGGACCTTATCGAATCCTACACAAGCTTAACTCAGGGTCCTACTACTTGTAAGATGCTAGAGGAAAAGAGCTCGACATACCCTAAACTGCTAATTATTTGAGACTCTACCGCACATGAGAAACAAGCATATTCTTAACAATATCCTTCATATAACTCCTTATTCTGTATATATTTTCTCTACTATCAATGAAAGAGCTCGCAATAGCTTAGGGACCTTGCTGCGCGATGTGTGTAAAGATATCCTGGTCACGAACTATGAATCTCTATCAGCAATTGCCCATTTTCGAGTCCAAATTTCCTTGACTGGGACTTAGTCGGGGTCAAGATCCAAAGATATCTTGGTCATAGACCACGGATCTCCATCAATAATTGCTCATTTTCGAGTCCAAACTCCCCCAACTGGGACATAGTCAGAGTTGAGATCCAAAGATATCCTGGTCACAGACCATGAATCTCCATCAGTAATTGTCTATTTCCGGGTCCAAACTCCCTCGATCGGGACATAGTCGGAGTCAAGATCCAAAGATATTATGGTCACGGACCACGGATCTCCATCAGCAATTGCCCATTTACGGGTCCAAACTCCCTCGACTAGGACATAGTCGAGGTCGAGATCCAAAGATATCTCAATCACGGAGCATGAATCTCCATCAGCAATTGCCTATTTACGGGTCCAAACTCCCCCGACTAGGACATAGTCGAGGTCAAGATCCAAAGATATCCTGGTCACGGATCACGAATCTCCATCAGTAATTGCTTGTTTCTGGGTTCAAACTCCCCTGACTGTGACATAATCGGGGTTTAGATCCAAAAATATATTGGTCATAGACCATAGATCTCCATTAACAATTGCCCGTTTTCAGGTCCAAACTCCCCTGGTCCCCCAGACTGGGACATAGTCGGGGTCAAGATCTAAAGATATCATAGTCATGAAACACAGATCTCTATCAGCAATTGCCTATTTTCAAATCCAAATTCCCCAGACTAGGACATAGTCGGGGTCGAGATCCAAAGATATCCTTGTCACATACCACGGATCTCTATCAGCAATTGCCAATTTTTGGATTAAACTCCCCCGACTAGGACATAGTCGAGGTCGAGATACAAAGATATCTTGGTCACAGACCACAGATCTCCATCAATAATTATCCATTTTCGGGTCCAAACTGTTAGGACCGAAGGAATTTAGATATCTCTACAATGGTATAATATTATCCACTTTGGGCCTAGACCCTCATGGTTTTGCTCTTGGGCTCTACCCAAAATGCTTCATACCAATGAAAATGTATTTTCCTTATAAGCATATGATCTTTCCCATGTGTTTTCAATATGAGACTTTGTTTGTAACCTTACAACCCAACAATAATAAAAAAATATGCTAAAAATTAATGTTATCATTTTAGTGCTATTTATCATGAAAATATAAAGTATGAAAAATCTAAGGA